>CM054803.1:23580758-23759560 GCA_028984105.1 Lavandula angustifolia | reverse complement strand
AAGTGCTACTTATTCATAAGGAAATTATGCGAAGGAAGCACAAAGGCAGTAACACATGAGAGGGCTAAATATCCTTTACACACTACGTGGCCGGAGTGGAGAGGGAGGTAACATGTTAACCACCATGCTGTGGTTTACCGGGCCCGAGGAGTAGGTGAAGGTTTAGGAATGTAAGGCATTAGAGGAGTACCGTGCTGGACGGGTCCGAGTCTTATGGAGGCCTTAGAACTTGGGACCGGATCAATAGGTCGGTAATCTTCCAAATTGAAATGACTTTCATCTTCATCTTGTGTAGGAGGATCCAAATTACCCCGTACATTGAGTAATTGCGAAAGGGAAGCACAATAAAGTCACGTTCTCATAAAAATAAGTAAATAGAATTAGATGCTACATATAGTAAAGCGTAAAGTTCGTCACCTTAAGCTTCCACGCTTCTCAACACCGACATCATATCATTGCTCAGTAGAGAAACCATACCTTCAATCATTGATCAATCGGATTACGAAAAAAATTGAAGGGAGAGGAAATCTATTCGTATGCAGGGCGTAGCACACAATGCTCTGTTCATATCATATTCAAGTCCAATGATTTTCCACATAATACGGTATTCATCTAATTAAATCATAACTTATGCAATCCAGTCAGCAATATGTGATCCTAGGATATTTCTTTTGTCCATAAGATAAAAGGAACACATTCTTTAAAAAATTGGTTCAATTAACACGATTTTTCTGCTAGACGAGTAAAGAAAAATACAAGACTATGGGTAAGTGAAGATTCATTTTGAAGATATGATCAACTTGATGTTCAAATATACCACCTACTCATTAAGATCTCAATTAGTATGAACTCATTAGTTGTATGTGAATTAAAGATTTTAAGACCAAGAGCCTAAAGCACGAGTAAACTAAACAGAAGCACTACAAGTAGTAAAAATTTGGCACCCTTGTCCAGTTTCTGGAAAGCTTGCTATTATCGGATATATATATTGATTTGATTGTATATACCAAGCAATATGCATGTTAGATCAGCCTTATGTGTGAAGTGAACTTATCCAAGAAATGACAATATAATTGTATTTTATTGTATTGTAATCTGATCTGTGCCCTCAAGCAATGCAAACAAATACTGATGAAAATCATAGGTGCCTTTAGATCCCAAAAAGACAAAGATACTCTTAAGGTTTCAACTAAACAAGACTGCTACATATATTTTTGCAAAATAACTATTAGTTCATAATTTTAGTTGAAAACAACATCAAGGAAAACTAATCTAGTTAGAGAAGACAATAAATTTATCATATTAAAGACAATAATATCTAAATATCTAACAGAGCAACTACTTATTCATGTGTTGGTGGAGTTGCTAATCTGCACCAACTTTGATACATGTATGGTACAAAGTCCCATAAAACTTAGCAGGCCAAGATGTTGACTGCCTACTAAATCTCTAAATATCTCGATTACTAGTTACATTTCCGAGTAAAAGATATTTACAGCTGCATTCTTACTGTGAAAAAGATTAATAGTAATAACTTTCTACTTAGAAAAATGAAAGAAATGCGCAAGAAATTCACCTGGATTTGAGGTTAATCTTCCGTTACTAGAATAACCATGGTGCATAAGAGCAGCTGCGCCAATCAACATGAACAAACACAAGAATCCAA
Source organism: Lavandula angustifolia (assembly GCA_028984105.1). Taxonomy (NCBI): domain Eukaryota; kingdom Viridiplantae; phylum Streptophyta; class Magnoliopsida; order Lamiales; family Lamiaceae; genus Lavandula; species Lavandula angustifolia. Next base: position 23,757,894 of record CM054803.1, on the reverse strand, counting down.
AACCCCTCATTATTTCAAGGAAAAAAACCAAAACACTTCTTTTTTAACCCCCAAATCACTACAAATTTTCACTCCTAGAAAGCCCACTTCTATGTAAATTTTTCTTGACAAGAAAACGCCAAAAAGGGGAGAAAAAACAGCAATTTCACAGAAAGAAACAAAGAAGGTGCACACTTATATAACAAACTCAAACCAGTTGGAAATTCCACTTAATTTCTTGCTTCGATCCGCAGGGATAATGAGAAACAACACTCTCTGCGACTCGCCCATCCCCTCAAATATTATCATACTATAAAACAGCAAAATTTAAAGCGAGAATAGATAATAAGAATTCGGAATGCATGTCGTTTTGTGACAATGAATCATGATAATGATCATGTGGGTTTCATTGTCGCAGCCGTTGCTGCTGTCTGTGGGAATTAAATGCGACATTATTTTATGGTAATTTTTAATCTGCGGAAATTGCAGAGGCATAAATGCGCGAATGAATGAAGAAATTGAATGCTGGCAAGCGGTGGTATGCGCGCCTTCTGTTGCAGGCTTCAACATTGGCCTTTTGAGAAAAGACAAAGCACTCTTTTTCTTTATTTTTATATAAGTAATACTCCCTCCGTCCCAATTTAAATGTCCCTTATACCATTTTTGGGTGTCTCAATTTAAATGTTCACTTTCCCTTTTTGACAAATTTTAACACACAAATTTTTTATAGGACTCACACCTTTTTAAATCTCTACTCACATTCACCAACTCTCCTTAATCCCCGTGCAAAAAGGCAAGGGGACATTTAAATTGGGACGGAGGGAGTATTTCATTTTTATTTATCCTCGAATCGAACGCAGCAATATATATATATATATCTATATATATATATTTACACACTAAATACTGAATTAAAATTAATATACTCCCTCCGTCCCATTATTCTTGTCCAATTTGCTTTTTGCACGGTTTTTAAGGAGAGTTGTTAGTTGTGTGTAGATTGGTATAAAGTTGTGGGTCCCACAAAAAAGTTGTGTGTAATAATTTACTAAAAAAGGAAAGTGGACAAGAATTTTGGGACAACCCAAAATGGAATAGCGGACAAGAATAATGGGACGGAGGGAGTAACAATCTACATTTAACGTAAAAACTAAAAATTTACATTTAACGTAAGAATTAAAAATTAATACAATTTTTATATGTACTATACAAAATTCTTATATGTTTTATCCAAAAAATCTGTAATTTTTACATTACTTAAAAATTTCCATCTATGCTTGAGGATTGAGTTTGAAAAAGTAGTCGATTTCTTTATCATTTTAATCATGTATTCCAATTTTCCAATTTTAAAATTACATTCCAACGCTTAAGGATTGAAAACGTATGAATTTATTTTTGGAGATTATATTTTCTGATTTTCGTGTAGTTTATTTATACTTCAGTTCATGGTACACTTTTCTTCGTTTTATAACATACTACTTTCCTTGTCTATGTATACACTCATATGGGAGCCTTTATAGAAAATGAGAGAGAACGAAACAAGAGAGAAGGGGGAGAGAGATTAGAGAGATGAGAGTGAAATGAGATGAGATGAAAAAAAGACTATAGAAAGAGATTAGAGAGAAGTAAGAAAAGAGGAAAAAAAGAAATGAGAGAATACAAATGTTGCTGAAAATGGGAAAAGATGTATAAATGCTCTTCAAATGTTCATCTAAGAGCAAAAATGTCCTTAATGTAAGTTATGGTGAAAAAATGTCCTTGAAGTTTTCATTTATATGCAAAAATATCCTTAAAGTGTTTAAAAATTTGAGGCAAATTATGTTTTTCTCAATATTTTTTTCAATATATATTCTAATTAATACTCCTTACTTAAAAGTAAAATCATCTAGAAATCAATCTTTCTTTTTTCGTAAAACCAAACAGAACCTCTTTGCCTAAAAAAATAATATCAATTACGATTTCAATTTTACTGCAATTTAGAAACTGAGTTTTAATTTTAATAAATTTCTATTACATAAACGAATTATTAATATTACATATATGGTTCATGAAAATAGAAAATAAATATACTTCGATACAAATTAATTGTTTTGAAGTATTTTATATGTTCATATTTATTTAGTTTATATGAAAGTGTTTGTCACTGTTAGGTTTAAAGAGAAAAAAATGAAAAGTTCTTTTCTAGTTCGTTTAATATTTAAAAATTGTTTAATGAAAATATAAATTGACGAAAATATAGAAAGATACTAAAAATATAGTTTTGCATTAATAAATGTACTATAAGGATATTTGTGCACTTAAATTGAAATTTTAAAGGTATTTTTGCACCATAACATACATGAAAAACATTTTTGTTCTTTGTGGTAAACTTGAAGGGCATATGTGCACCTTCTCCCTTGAAGTGTTGAAATACAAATGAAAAAGTCACTTTTACCCTTAATTAATGAGTAAAAAAAACGAGATAAAAAAATAAAATACTCTTTCACTCCCAGTCACCCCATCTCCAAATTTAATGGTCCTTATTTGTTCATACTCCTACTTTAAGACCTTGTTCTTAATCAATCCATTCCATATATCACATGTCCAATAGTGTCCAGGTCAAAACTACGTCATATTGATACATTAAACAATGTCGTTTAGTGTATTTTAATTCCACTACATCTCTCTCAGGTAGGGGTGAAAACGGATCGAATACGGATGAATAGTGTTCTTCCCATATTTGATCCCATATTTTTTTCTCGGATTCGGAGTCGAATACGGGAAGGCCGGATACGAATACGGATTCGGAATATTCGGATACGAATACGGGGCGGATATATGACGGATTCGGATCGAATTTGAATAATAATAATTGGATAGTATGATTTATAAATAATCATCTATGCCGTGATTGCAACACATGAAAAAATCACGTATACAATATTTAATAGAAGTTTTAATGTAAATTATAGTTAATATACTATCCATTATAAATAACATATTTTTTTAAGATCAAGAAAGTACGAAAAAAATAACCATAGATGCGCTTAAAATATAAAGTAGTTTACAAAGTTTAATAACAACATAAGGTTTGGCATGACATGATAGCAATCAACAAAAAAAAATAACACAAGTGGATTTCTTCAAAGATCGATCATTTCTTCTTCATCCTACATGTTTTAATCTACAATTAGTATTTTAAGTTTGCAACTAACTTGGAAGAACATTCTAATTAAAGACGTAAAACTGATAAACCTGAATCACAATGTTGGCAAAAAGTGTTTCCATGACCTCTAAATCACCAATAATAGATGCAATATTCTTTTAAGAACCTGAAATTTTAAAGAAAACTACGTAAGAGGACTATAATTTATACCAGGTGCTTGCGGATTTGTACCATGAATAAATTCAGTGGTACCAAACGGTGTGTGTGTGTGGTACCTTGGGTGGTTGTACCATCAGGAATAGTTGTTGTACCAGTCGCAACATCAGGGGTACCTTGGGTGGTTGTACCTTGGCAGGATTGATTATAAATGGGAACTGCGTTGTTTATATCGCACATTTTCGATAGAAATTGTGGAGACTGCTCCAGAGTCCAGAGGCGAGTCAAAATCCGCCGATGAGTCGAAGCAAATATCAAATCCGCCCGTTTTCGTGATGGAAGGAAGTTTGGTTTGACAGGATTTATATCGGGAAGGTTTTGTTTGTCGGATTTATATCGCGAGAGCTGAGCGGCGCGGCGGGGGAGAGGTGGTAGTGGCGTCGGCACGTCGCGGCGGCGAGAGGTGGGACGCCGGCGGACGGCGGTGAGTTTTTTTTTATATATTTCTTAATATTAATTTATTATTATATTATAAAATTAATTATTAAATATTTTGAATATCCGATTTCATAATCCGAAAAATATTCGATTAAATACGGGAAAAATCGGATACGGACGGATAATGTGAAATTCGAATTCGAATCCGTATCCGATTCAAGATATCCGGATTCGAATCCGTATCCGATCGGATACTAGAATTGCTCCCCGAATTGGTATCCGATCGGATACGGCACCGGATCGGGCGGATATTATCCGATCCGATTTCACCCCTACTCTCAGGTCTCAATCACATGTCTTCAACCACTATAGTTGCCTTTCAAAATCTACCCCTTCAAATTTCTCATGGAAGAATTGGATCCTAGACTTCCTCGAACCCGACCCACGATCCAATAAATTATTCTCCGCAGCCTGCAAATCTTTCCACTCCAATGCGTATTTGGCGAACTAGATTTGACTAAGGGCATTGATTTGAGGGGTCGGATTGGATTTGATCAACGTCACTGAATTCGGTCATAAAAGTTTCGACAATCGTGGATGGAGAGTGAGAATTCGGAGGTACTCTAAAGAGTTGGAAGATGGTTTTGGAAAAGTGTAGCAAACCGGAGTGAAGATGTGATCGGAGAAGACGTAATCAACGGTGGCCTTGGCTACAAGGAGGGCTTACTGTTGGCAATTGTGGATTTTGAAGAGGGAGAGTTAGATTCTATGACGGAAGATGCTGAGATGCACGAGGAGAGTTACAACCATTGATCGAGAAAGTGGCTGAGGGTCATGATGCGATGATATGGAGAAATGGTGGACGGCGAGGATCGGGCCACATGTTATCTTTATGGTGCTTTTGTTTAAGTTAAGTTGTTTGTAGGAAAAGAACGACGCTTTATTCCTAAGGTTGTTTAAAAGGAGGCAGTAGTGAGAAATGAAGGCATGAGAAAATTGTCAACGTTATCTTATTTCTTGTTGCATGTTCTTGTTCTAGCTTAGTTATCTGCAATTCAGATTTCTTATAATAAAAAACTAAAAAGAATCATCAGTTCATCCCAAGAATTTACAATAACAACCTCGGAGTTGTTACATTGGTATCTAGAGCTTGGTCATGGCGAATCCGTAGCCAAAATATGGGGAGATCGACTCCAACCCAGGAGCAGTCACCCTGCGAGGTAACGAATCAGCAAACTAACCACACTCAGACTAAACAACAACTAAATAACTTGACAAATCAATATGAAAAATATGGTAACTGCCATCAACTCCATGACCTCTTATATGGCATATTTAAACAATTCGTATTCACATACTCACAAACCTCTATTAACTACCCAAACCCTACCTTTCAAAAGCCTAACTACTCAAATCTTGGTTACCCAAACCCTAATCTCCCACATCATATGATCTGTTACCCAAATCCCGATCTAATGCCATCACAATCTTACCTCAATTCCCCAGATCCCACTATACAACAAGCCTCAATTTTTTATACTCCACAACACCCTACTCAGAACCTACCAAACACAGAATCTAGCCTTCGTGGACCACAAACTTAATTAAACCTTATTGTAACAGAAGAAATTCCAGGGGAACAAACGGTAGGTAGGATAAGGGAGATGAGAGCTAGTTCAGGACAACAGGGGGTGAGTAGGGGAGTTATGTTTGAGAGAGTGCATGAAAGACAGTGGTTGGGAGAGAAAACCTGTAGTAGAACAATTCCTATACACCAGGGGTAGGAGGAAGGGGGCCTTCTGGGCTCTCTAGAGGAGGAAGGAGGTTCCAATATCATCCTAACAGAGAAGTACAATATATGGGAAATAGAGAGCAAAACGGGTATGAGAGGGGTAACCAGGGGAATACTCAAGAGAGGGGCAATAGAGAAGGAAATACAAGGGTTATGTCCTCAAGAACTAAGATTGACTCCCTCGTTTTGATGACCTAGGGGCTGGCTGTAGAGGTGGACTTTTTTGGGAATAATTTCTAATATTCCAGAGATGGTATCTTATGCATCCCTACACTTTGATAGGAAGCAGTGGAATGGTATGATGACTTGACAGAGAAAGGGGACCAACTCAGCTGGGATCGGTTTATAGATATGGTATCTGCTTAATTTGGGGATTTAAAGGTGTTGGTCCCGAGAATAAACGTTCAGGTGTAGAGGGGGGGGGTTGAATACACCTAAAAACCGATTTCTCAACTTAGTCCTTTTCAGGAGAGTGGCGTACTGAACTAAATCAGTAGACCAAATAAGTTGTTCTGGATCGCGTGGCTGAGTGACTGACTTCACAGAGGCCTGCTAGCTGACTAGAGTCAGAATTCAGTACCGTTCAGCTGAAGTTCAGTAGTGCGGAAATGTGTAGGCCCAAATTCAGTTGAGTTTAGAAAACGTTTTTAATAAAACAGTTTCAGTAATATTAGTGCAATCGATTAAGTTTGCTGAAACTCAGTTGAATGATTTTAGAAATATTTTCAGCATGAACAGTAATCAATGCAACAGTTAAAACAGAAAAACGAACACAGAACACATGCCGTTTTTAAAGTGGTTCAGATCCAACAATCCTACGTCCACTGTCCCGAATGATCAGGAGGCTATGTATTATACTGAGATAGTCTCAGTTGGTTTGTACACTAGACAAACACTAGTCTTGAGATTTATACTGAGCAAGTCTCAGTTTACATGGTATCAAACTAAGTTTTTGAAAAAATCTCCAACTATGAAGGAGTCCTTTACAAAAAGGATCAGTTCAGATATGAACTCCATCGTCTAAGCTATGGATATGATCAGCTGAGCTTAGGTTAGAGGGATAGGGAACGAGAAAGTGGTTTCTAGAGCGACGAACGGTTAAGTAAAGACTTAGGTTCGAGTTCAGTCGCTTGGATACTAGAGGCTTTATATTTCTGGTTCAGCTTGGTTCCCTATGAGCAAGTATGTCGTCTTTCACCGGAGATTACTCTTCGAACTTCTTGCGGAAGACTTAGAACATTTTGAGTTGCTTGTGAATGCTCGTGTGTTCTGTCGTGTTGTAGGTGAGCTTCAATTTGAATTGTATCCCTCTATTTATAGAGTAGAGGCAAGGATAGATCCATTGGAGACGACGATCCTTGTGTCTCTCTCTTTCGGGTAGCTAACGGCTCTTTTAAAGTATGGTTGCAGTGTCCTTTCCCTCCATTTCTGGAAAGTTGTTGACTTGCAGCTTTAATTAGAATATGGACATCTGGCTGCTTGTCATTGGTCGAGGATACAGAAAGTAGGTGATACAGAACAGACTTCAAGGTAGATCTGAAGCTGACTTCTCTCTTCCTCGTATGACTCTGCTGATTTAGACTTAGTAAATCCTGAAAGTTTAGAGGACTGTATAGCAGTTGTTGAGTTTGATCTCTATTCAGTAGCATAATCCTGCTGAGTCGGCTCTACTGAAGATCAATTCTGAGTTCAGTGAACTACTCCTGCTGAGTTCAGTTCCATTGACTCCTTTTAGTATAATGCTCCTGCTGTGTCCAGTATCACTGAGTCTTCTTCTTCTGATACTAAGGCTGGTAATCTACTGAGCGCCTGAACCAAATAAAGAGTGTCAATTAAGTCTGAAACCTCAGAGATAAAACAGAACATGTTACAACTGAATGGTTCATCAGTCAAAGTAGGGTTTCGGAATCTTCAAATCTTCAGCAAATATTCAGAGCACTGGGCTACTGAGTTATCTCTCAACTGATTGTGACAAGATGGAATCATCTCCCAACATTTCCCCCATATTTGATGATGCCAAAACCTAACACTATGACTATCAGAAACAGAGCTCCTTACAAGTATTACAAGTAGAATCAGTGGAGTTGTTCCTTAAGTCCTAGACTACTGAGGGAATCAGGGAAGAAATATCAGAACTTATACAGAAAACTAATCAGCAATTTCTCCCTGTCTAACAACATTTTCCCCAATCTAAAAGCAATCTAATAGATCAGAATCTAACAAGGTAAAAACTGACAAGATAAATATATATATTCAGTGAGTGTGTGAGTCAGTAATCACTCGAGTGATTCTGTGTGTTAAGCATAAAGACAAACAAGGCCATATAGACAATAAGGAATTGTCAGGGCCGAACAATAGTGATGTTTTATATATAATGAATGGTCAGTACAGATACATCTACTGCTATTCTAAGAAAAATAGAACTTAAGAGAAATACAGAAGCTATCTATCATCTGAACTGCTGAATCCTGTCTTTGAAGTCCTTTGATTTTGATTCAGAAAGTGGTAGTCCATACATTCTGTAAGTGATCTTCCTCAGCTTCAGTATCTCTGGCAAATCAACAGGCTCATCTTCATCCAAGTGTCTAGCTTGGGCAGCATCTTTAATCTCCTTCTCAATTACTCCATAATGAACAGAGCCATCTAGTTTCAGTGGGGGAGGCATGATCCTTGGAGCTGGGACTCTGACATCAATTTTATCTGCTATGGCCTTTTGAACTCTAGCAAATATCTCTGGGTCGGTCTTCAGAAGCCATTCAGCAAATGCGATAGACTTGTGCATCTCAGGCCAGTATCTCCAGAAATAGTATCTCTTGATGTAATCTGCCTTTAGTGACTCCCACCTTTGAGTTCTTTCCCATGGCATCCATTCATCCACTCTGGGCCATCTGTGAATTTTCAGGTCAGTAGGCTTCCTAAGTCTTCTGTACTTATATGGAATATCTGCCTTCTTAGGAATCCTTTGGCTAACTTCCTTCTCAGCCTTCAGCCTTAGAGCTTCTAAGTCTGTCAATCTGAGCCTTTCTCTTGCTGCTTCTATTTGCCTTGCTTCTGCTCCTCTATATAGATACCTCTCCATCTGATCCCAAATTTCTTGCATTTCAAGCTCTTGACTCTTCGAGGGGACATAGGAGGGTACATGAACTTCTTCTTTTGAATCAGCAGGAGTAGATGATTTCTCCTTTGAAGTACCCTGTTGACCAGTTGTCTGCTGCTGCTGCTGCTGCTCCTTTTCTTTTTCTTTGTCTACCTCGTCACTCAGCTTTAATGTTCTTGGAGGAAGCCTTGAACCAGATTTTCTACCACCTGCTGGAGCTTTGGTCTTGCCTTTGGCTGGCTTTTTCTTTGGCTTATTGGTAGCCTCAGCCTCGGCAATTTCTCTTGCAAGCTTTTCATCCGCAGCAATCTGAGCTTCTTCCTCCGGAGTGATGTACCTTTTAGGTCCTTTCTTTTTAGAAGGAGGAGTTGGAAGCTTCAGTATCTTCTTGCCTTTTCCTGACACTGGAGGAGGCAGAGGAACCTCTTCCTCTTCTGACTCCTCTTCTGCGTACTCAGTAATCTCCTTGATTATATCACTTGGAGTTTGGGTTGCGTGAGTAGCAGTGTCCTTGGGTCCTGAGTCACCTGGGCCGGTCTCAGCAGACACTACATCGCCTGCTGCTGAGGCACCCTGGGCCTCGCCAGACTGAGTAGAGGGACTAGTGGGAGCAGATTGTTGACTCTGGGTTGCTCCGGCCACTGTCCTTATTCCTCTTGGTACTCTCAGTACTTTCCCTTCTGTAATCTTCAGCTTACCTCCCCCCTTTTTGGCATCAACAAATACGCCAGGGATGGGAACTGGTACCTTCTTATCCAGACTTTTGTATGCTGCTGACAGATCATCCAAGGCGTACTGCAGCTTTGTTAATCGTTCATGCAGTTCGTTTCTCTCTTCAGTAAGTTGGTCGTTGTACTTCTTGTGAGAGGCGTCGGCTGCTGTCTGGATATCTTGCAACTTTTATCCACTCTGTCTTCCATGGCCTTCTGAATATTTTGAATTCTGAGTTTGGAGGCCTGAGAAATGGAAGAGACGGATTCAGTGTGAGCTGACTGGACGGCCTTGTAATATTCCAGAAGCTTTGCTTGGCCAGCCTAAATCAACTTCAGTTGCTCTTCGAAGTCGGCTCGTTGAGTGGCAAGTGCTTCATTCAGTATATTGGAGAAATCAGGGGCATGCGTGTTCTGAATCGTCGTTCGAGCCCCTTGATCTCCGCACTCTGAGCCTGAGCGGTCAGCCTCCACATCTTATGGACGGCGTGGGCGAGGAGTTGGTTCTGAGTCCCTTGACTCCTCAGAGCCCTGGCCACTGACTTCGATCGTCGGCTTCTAGGGTTGGGTGCTACCTTGAACGTAGATTCAAGTAAGAGTTGAGCGGGTTCTGCTGACTTCGAGGTACCAGCCTCCGACTGACCTGGTCCAAGGATGCTGAGAGGAGGTTCAACGGTAGAAGTTGGTGCATCCTTGTCAAGTTGAGTTCCCTCATCAGGCTTCTCAGGGCCTAAATCACGGGGTGGGTCCTGACCATCGGGGTCAGACCCGTCTGAGGGTGTCGATGCTGAGATTGGTTGGCGGTCATTCAGCATGGCTAGCATGGTAGCTCTCAAATCCTCCAAGGAACATATATCAGATGGCTCTGAGTAGCCAATTTTGTTCCTTATCATCAGCTCCTCCTCGTGGAGTTGTTCGCAGGAGTGGTGTTTAATTAATCTGTTCAGAGTAGACCACTCTTGGAATCTGATCAGCATGTGGAGCCTAGCCTGCCTTGCCAATCTGATGAGATCAGTGTGGCTGGCTATCTCCGGGATTCGTTCAGCAATCTCTTGAGAGGCTCTTGATTGCAGAGCTGAAGCCTCTATCCCGATCGATTCTTGTTGGTCCCGAGAGTAAGTTTTGGTGTAGAGGGGGGGGGGTGAATACACCTGAAAAACAATTTCTCAACTTAAAACGCGAACAGTCCTTTTCAGGAGAGTGCCGTACTAAACTAATTCAGCAGACCAAATAGTACATTACGGGTGCGTGGCGAGTGGCCGACTTTGCGAGGCACGCTAGCTGACTAGAGTCAGAATTCAGTACCGTTCAGATAAGGTTCAGTAGTGCGGAAATGTGTAGGCCCAAATTCAGTTGAGTTAGAAAAACGTTTTTATCAAAACAGTATCAGTGTATTAGTGCAGTCGATTAAGCTTGCTGAAACTCAGTTGAATGATTTTAAAGGTATTTTCAGTATGCACAGTAAATCAATGCAACAGTATATAATGAACACAGAACACATGTGATTTTTAAAGTGGTTCGGATCCAACAATCCTACGTCCACTGTCCCGAAAGATCAGGAGGCTATGTATTATACTGAGATAGTCTCAGTCGGTTTGTACATTGGACAAACACTGGTCTTGAGATTTATACTGAGCAAGTCTCAGTTTACAAGGTATCAATCTAAGTGTTTGAAAAACTCTCCAACTGTGAAGGAGTCCTTTACAATGAGGATCAGTTCGACTATGAACTCCTTCGTCTAAGCTATAGATATGAACAACTGAGCTTAGGTTAGAGGGATAGGGAACGAGAATATAGCTTCTAGAGTGACGAACGACTAAGTATAAACTTGGGTTCGTGTTCAGTCGCTTTGGATACTAGAGGCTGTGTAATTCTGGTTAAGCTTGGTTCCCTATGAGCAGATATGTAGTCTTTCGCCGGAGATTGTTTCTTCGAACTACTTGCGGAAGACTTAAGGCGTTTATGAGTTGCTCTTTGAATGCTCTGATTTCGCTTGTGTGTTCGTGTATCGTAGGTTTCGCTCGTTATCGAAGGTGAGCTTCAATTTGATTTTATCCCTCTATTTGTAGAGTAGAGATAAGGATAGATCCGTTGGAGACGACGATCCTTTATCTCTCTCTTTTGGGTAGCTAACGGCTCTTTCAAAGTATGGTTGCAGTGTCCTTTCCCTCCATTTCTGGAAAGTTGTTGACTTGCAGCTTTAACAAATATAGGACAGGTGGCTGCTCGTCATTGGTCGAGGTTTAGGAAAGTAGGTGAGACAGAACAGACTTCAAGGAGATCTGAAGCTGACTTCTCTTTTACTCGTATTGACTCTGTTGATTTGACTTTTAGGGAATCGACGGTAAGAAAGCCATCCCGGCCGTTGCTTGAGTCGATCTACGATTCGATAGCATGCTCCTGTCGAGTCGGCTCTGCGAAGATCGGCTCGAGTTCAGTGAACTACTCCTGCTGAGTTCAGTTCCACTGACTCCTTTCAGTATACTGCTCCTGCTGAGTCCAGTATTACTGAGTCTTCTACTTCTGGTACTGAGGTAGGTAATCTCCTGAGCGCCTGAACCAGATGTAGAGTGTCTACTGAGTCTGAAACCTCAGAGACAAAACATAACAGATTACAACTGAATGGTTCATCAGTCAAGATAGGGTTTTGGGATCTTCAAATCTTCAGTAAATGGTCGGAGCACAGCGCTACAGAGTTATATCTCAACTGATTTTGAGAAGACTGAATCATCTCCCAACAATTCTGACTCAGAAGCAGTCTCAGAATCTTCTACTTCAATGGGAGACGGTTGCTTCTCAGCAGACGGAACACTGCTCAGTGGAGGGACATCCAAGGGGCTCTCAGTCACAGGGATCTGTTCAGCTTCGACCCCTTGGTCTACTGTCTCACCTCGTTCAGTGGAGACGGCCTTCTCCACTGATGGAGTATTTTCTGATGATTCGGATTCGTCCCTCAGCTGCCGAGGTAGTTCAGCAACTACCTCTGGTACGACCTCACTGACTTTCTTCAGTCTCTTGGTCGGAGTCTTTGGAGTAGACTTGGGAGGGGACCTCTTCTTCATAGGAGTGCAGGTCTTCTGAGTTCCTGTATTGGGGTCAGCAGGCCCAGATCCAATCTGCTAAAGAGCCGCTACCCTGCTCTGGAAACGAACCTTCTTCGGATTAAAGTACTGCTTGTCAGCATATGCAATGTTGTCCGTTCCGCAGAAGTCCTCTATCATGATAGACAACTTCAGTCCGTATAGTAATTTTCCCTTTACTGCAAGGCGCTGGGAAAGCTTATCGAATTTTGCGCACTGCGTCATGAACTCTTTGAGGAAGAATTCGGTCCAGTTGATCTTTGCGTGGTCATAAATGGCTATCATTATTTGTATTTTAGGCCTCGACACTTGATCAAAGGATCCTGCCTGACTCGTCAGCAACTGAGTCACAATATAAGCCAATGCTCTGAATTTCGGGAGCATGGCGTTCTTCGGAAATGCTGCTCTGAAGGAGGTTGGCTTTCCGCAGAATATCTCAATATATTCATCCATCAAGTCATCCTTGTAGACCACGGTACTGAATCCTGCGCTGGGAAGTTTGAAGCTTCTCTGAAATGGCACGAGAGGGGTCTCCAACTGTATGAACGACATATCTGCATCTGATATCACCCTCTACGGATTCTGAGTTCAAGTATAGTTCAGCTATCTGGCGCGGGAGGAAGTATGTCGGCTTCCACGACAGAAATCCCTCTAAGCCGGTCGCTCTTAGGGCATCAAAAATCTCCTCCATGTACTCGAGTTCGCAGACGTCGAACTCCATCATGGGTTCGCACCAAACACGATCCTTCTCCAGGATCTCTTGCATATCAGAGGAGACGTTAACAACTACTCCTGCCATGTTTGTATTCTGCAAATCAACAGTATCAATATCGAAGAAAAAATATATTACAAGTATAGTATACGATGCTGAATGATCAAGAAGAATTTACCGAATAGTTTTCTGAGTTTTTGAAAATGAGTTTGCAAGAAAACAAATGCTTTTTCTCAGAAAACTAGGGTTATGAAAATTTGAAAAGTGAAAATGGCAGTTTTTAAACTTTGAACGTGTTTATATATGTTAAAGAAGCTAAACAGTTAATAAATCCACGGTTCAGTTTGAAATAGCTTTTGAGATGGACGGTTAGGATTTAATGTTATAAAATAGGTAATGATCATTTTAGCTGCCTAAGTCAAAATACAGTTGTAAATAGCCAAAGAAGTAACTTGATACGACATGCATTAAATGCGCCGCAGAGTTCAGCATACTTTATATAGAATGTCGTGTATTTAATGTAAACCGTTATAATAAATGACATTTTCTAAGGTATTGAATACTAAACTGAATCTGAGTCATAAATGCACAGATTATTTCATCGGCTACTGAGTAGAGATACGCAAACCTGTCAGCTGAACATTGTAGTCAGCTGATACCTCGTGTAGATGGTTGTTGAGTCTCTACGTACTGATTTTACTCAGTACCGAGAGTGAACTTTCCCCTTGCTGAATGCTCCTCTCCTGAATCCACTTACTGATTGGAGTCAGTAGGGTCCAGCAGACCTAGCTCTACTAAAAGTTCTCTAAATCTGGCTTCAGCTAGAGGTTTGGTCAGTATATCTGCCATTTGATGGTCAGTATGGATCTTTTCCATCCTGATATCCTTCTTTTCGACATGAATGCGAATGAAGTGATGTCTGATGTCCACGTGCTTGCATCTTGTATGAAGTACAGGATTATGAGTAATTGCAATTGCACAGGTGCTGTCGCAGAAGATCGGTACTTCATTCTGAATGACATCATAGTCGCATAGCTGCTGTCTCAGCCAAAGGATTTGGGCGCAGCAACTTCCGGCAGCCATATATCCAGCTTCAGTAGTTGACGTCGCTACTGAATGCTATTTCGTTGAAAACCATGAAATCAACTTACTGCCAAGGAATTGACACGTTCCGGAAGTTGACTTTCGGTTAATTCTACATCATGTATAGTCAGCATCAGAATAATCCGTTAGTTCAATATTATCATCAGCTGGGTACCATAAACTCATGTTAGGTGTTCCTCTGAGATAGCGGAGAATCTTCTTTGCTGAGTCCATATGATTCTGCTTAGGATTCACCTGAAATTAAGCGCAGACACCTACAGCATAAGTTATGTCAGGTCGAGTAGCTGTTAGATACAATAATGAACAATAATATCACGAAATTCAGTATGGTCTACTGATACTCCCTCTTTATCAAGATCGATTTTCATGTTCGTGTTCATTGGGATCTTGATTGGTTTGCCGGATGTGAAACCGAACTTCTTGATGAGGTCTCGAGTATATTTACCTTGATTGATGAACGTTCCCTTCTCAGATTGTTTGACTTGAAAACCGAGGAAATAATTCATCTCTCCCATTATTGACATCTCGAACTTGTCCTTCATCATTTTCTCAAACTGTTGACACATAATGAAGTTCTTCGATCCGAAGATTATGTCATCTACGTAGATCTGCAAAAGTATGATATCGTCTTCCAGTCGAATGCTGAATAATGTAAGGTCTATTGTGCCCTTCTGAAAACCTTTCTGAAGAAGAAACTCAGATAGGGTATCGTACCAAGCCCTGGGTGCTTGTTTTAACCCATACAGAGTCTTTCTGAGTTTGTAAACCTGATGTCCCTGCTGAAAGCCGGGAGGTTTTTCTACATAGACTTCTTCTTTCAGCACGCCGTTCAGAAACTCAGACTTCACATCCATTTGATAAACTCTGAATCGCTGATATGTTGCGTAGGCTAGGAATAGTCTGATTGCCTCCAATCTTGCAACTGGAGCGAAAGTTTCATCGAAATCTATCCCTTCAGCTTGACAGTAGCCTTTTGCCACGAGTCTTGCTTTGTTCCTTACTATAATGTTGTTTTCATCTCGCTTGTTCTTGAAGACCCATTTAGTTCCAATCGCATGTTGATGTCGGGGTCTGTCAACAAGCTCCCATACTTCGTTTCTCGTGAATTGATTCAGCTCCTCCTACATGGCTATGATCCAATCAGTGTCCTTAAGTGCATCCTCAACTGGCTGAGGTTCTTCAGTAGACAAGAAACAGGAATATAATACGCTTTCTCCCTGACCGAATCTGGATCTTGTCTTTACGCTTGCTGAAGGATCTCCAATAAGTAAATCAGACGTGTGAGCGTCCAGCCACGAGCTACGATGTTTCAGCTTTTCATCTAAAATTTGTTCAACACAGATAGTAGGTGAGTTAGGCATTTCAGTTGTACTATTCTGAGATTGAAGCAATTCAGTTACGAGAGTATGATCTACTGAGTCACCAGGTTCAGGGGCATTTAGCTCAGGAACTTCATTTGTTCCCCCTGAATTATTATTCTCAGTAGAGGTCTCAGTTACCACTTGGGTTTCTTCATCGACCTGAGTTACCTGGGATTGACTCTGTTCGGTAGAGTTAATTTGTTCAGCTACTTACTGCCTGGTGAGATTCTGTAGTCTTATCTTCAGTTTCTTCATCTGAATCATCATCCCAACACAGCTGGATCTTTTCAATTTTATCTTTCAAGCTCAGATCCTGTAACTGCTTACTGATGTCCTCAGATTTTGGTTTAGATTTCCTACTCCTGTCTTCAGTAGCAAACTCATTAAAGACAACATGCTGGCTTTCCTCCACGCAAAGGGTCCGATAGTTAAAGATTTTGAATGCTTTGCTGACCCGGGAGTATCCTAAGAAGACTCCCTAGTCTGACTTGCTATCAAAAGTCTTCAACTGATCCTTCCCATTATTGTGGATAAAGTACGAACACCCAAAAATATGGAAATAAGATAAAGAAGGCATCCTGTCGTTCCATATTTCATATGGTGTCTTCTTATGCTGCTTTGTCAGTAGGGATCTGTTCTGAGTATAACATGCAGTGTCTGTAGCTTCTGCCCATAATTTGGTTGGGAGTCCTGAGTCTGCGAGCAGGGTTCTTGCTGCTTCTTTAAGTGCTCTATTCTTCCTTTCAGCAATCCCATTTTGTTGATGCGTGCGCGCGGTAGACGTCTCATGCTCTATGCCTTCAGCTTTGTAGAACTCTTCCACCTTCGAGTTAAGGAACTCAGTTCCTCTGTCTGAACGTATCTTGATGATCTTGGTGTTCTTCTCGGCACTTAGCTTTCTCAGAAGCGTTGGTAACTCTGTTTTGACGTCAGACTTGTTAGCAATAAATATGACCCATGTGTAGCGCGAGTAGTCATCAATGACAACTAAAACATACTTTTTGCCTCTGATCGTCACCAGAGAGACTGGACCAAATAAATCCATATGTAGCAGCTGAAGGATTCCATCAGTGGAAGGAGATGGAATATGAGGATTTTGATTCCTTGTTTGCTTTCCCTTCAGGCATGCTTCACACTGAGTGTCTTTGCTGAATACTTCATTCGGCAGTCCTCTTGCAAGAGTGTTTCTAGCTAGTTTGTTGAGCGTCTTGAAGTTGAGATGGTTGAGTCTTCCGTGCCAGAGCCACCCCGTTCTATTGTCGTTCTTCGACCAACAAACAAGCTTCAGGTTCAGCTGAGTTCCAGTCAGCTACGTAGATATTCTTTTTGCGCGAACCTGACAACACTGTTTTCCTTGTAGATTTTTCAATGACAATCACTCTATTCGAGTTATCACAAAATTGATTAACAGAGAGAAGATTATGCTGAAGTCCTTCAGCATATGATACTCGTTGGAACTGTTGCGGTTTCAATACTGAGTGTTCCATAGCCTCTGGTATAGCCTTTTGCGTTGTCTCCAAACTCAATTCGGGGTCCTTCTTCATTAGTATAATTCTTCAGTAGGTCATTTTGGTATGTCATATGTTTTGAGCATCCGCTGTCCACATACCAAGGGTCCTTGTGCACCTGCAAAACAAAATTATATTTAGGTACCCTTTATTTTTGATTTTGGGTCCTTAGATATTAGTTTTGGAAACCCAGATCTGTCTTACGATCCTGGTGGTCTCAGACAGTTTCTTCCCACTTTGATCAACATATTTGACCACTGGACTAGTCAATGCTGACTTATGAGACTTTACAGGTTCAGGAGTCCTGATCTTCCGAGTAGGTGGACTGCTAACCTTTGCCTTCTGTACGGCTTTCTTCTTCTTCTTCTTCTGACTCTTAGGTCCTCTTCTGACTATAGGATCATAGTAATATGACCCATACTGAGCTGGATGTGTCAGCTGCGGAGGTCCATACTGATCAGCCCACTTTGATTTGCTAGTTCCCCCTTGACTGAACTGGGGTGATTTGGTACTGATCTTTTTGTCAGAATGCTGATAGCTGGGATGAAGTGCCTTCATCTTTTTTTTCTTCTTGGCTAGGGGGTTCAGAATCTCTGCGTTGATGGTCTCCCCATGAATAAATCTATGAGCTAGCCGGTTTTCTGAGCGTACGGGGCAGATGAGGAGGCTCCATGGCTGAATCCAAGTCCCTCCTTGCAATGCTTAGGTTTGTTGCTTGCTAGCATCGCCTCAAGCTTCTTTTCAGTGCCCATGTACCGCTCTGTCATCAGGTTTCTCCAGACATCATCGCAATTCTTGGCGGTTCATGCTCGGTGCGAAGTCCCGACAACTCTTGCTTGATGAGACTCGGTTCGGTATCTTTACGAGTTAAGTCATTGGGCCGATGCGAGATCTGATTTTCTTGATGCTGAGACTTGGCCATCAGAGAGTTTATCTCCTCCCTGAGTCTCAACACAAGTCCTTCTGACTCAGTAGCAACCTGACTCTCCTGAGAAAGTCTCTGGTTCTCCACTTTCAGGGTATCCAACTCCTGAAGAGTCTTACAGAGCTGCAGACTCATCTGAATCTGCTCGTCGAGTAGTTCTTCATATGCAATCGCGACGTCCAGATTCTCATCTGCACCAAAAATAGTGTCATGTGTGCAGTGTGAAGAGGAGTTAATTGGAGCGTGAGTTTACCTCATCCTCTTCTCCTGCCATGAGACACTTTTCAGCGTCTTCTTCAAGATCTACAGCCATGAATACCGCTTCATCGTTTGATGAATCCATGAAGGAATCAACTTCATCTGAGTCGTCTGAGAGTTCACCAGCAATGTATGCTTGTCACTTCTTGATGAACTTCTCCCTTCGAGCTTTGCGTGCTGCTCTTTCAGCAGTACTGAGCTCAGGACAATCATACTGATAGTGTCCTCGCTTCATGTAGTTATAGCAGGTAGTGACTCTCTCTTCTTTGCTCTCGCTGTCTTTCGACTGAGCTGAGTCCTCTTGTTTCCTGCATTCAGAAGTATGTGAGTCAGGAGTGCGCTTAGGTGTGTATTCAGTCTTACCCTTGGAGTCTCTAATGACTCTTGAGAGCTTCGTGCGCCTCTCCTTCTCCTTTTGATACTTCACGGCAAGCACCGCGTACTTCTTAGCCAGGTTTCCTTCTTGTAGATCACTAAGTGAAGGTTCAGCCTTGCTAGACGCCGGAGCTGTTGTGCTGACTGATGCTTTAAAAGCATGATCGATTTAGGTGTCAGCTTCAGCTCGCTGCTTTCTTTGAGGTAGGCCAAACTCGAACTCCTCATCTTTAAGTTCTGAAAAGATATGGTCAGGAGTAACAATATCTAAATCAGAATGTCTCAGTAAAGTAGCAAAGGGAGTCCAGTGACCGTCTGGTAGTGCCCTCAAAATCTTGAGATTCAGCTCTCGGTTGGAGAATGTCTTTCCCAGCCCATTGTTAGAGTTCATCAGATCCGTGAATCTGACGTTGAGATCTTCAATGGAGTCACCAGGCATGAGAGACAGTCTCTCTAGCTTCTGAAGTTCCAGCGCCAGCTTGTTTGCTTTGATCTTCTGAGTCCCCCGACTCAGTAGCGCTTGAGCATCCCAGAGTTCCTTGGCGGACTTGCAGTACTGAACTCTCCCAAGATAAGAATCGCTCAGAGTGGTCAGTATGGCGTTTCGGGCGACCCAGTCTAAGTTGTGAAGCTTCTTCTCCTCTGGGGTGAAGAGAGTTCTGTCTTTTGGGATCTTCTTCCCGGTCACCATTCCTCCTCCTTGTGCTGGGTCCTGAGCTACGACGCTATCAACCATTGGAACGATAGGTCCATCCTCCAGTACCTCTATCATGCTGTCGTGGAGGGAGGTCAGATGTGCCTCCATTCTAACCAGCCATACTCCATAGTTCTCTACTGAGAACATGGGTACCATCCTTATTCCTGACATATCAGACATGGTAGATAATGATATGAATGAAGAATGATATGTAGTGAAAACGTTTTCCGGATCCGTTCAAGTAGACCAGTTTCAGAATAACAAGAGTCTTAGAGAACTCCTGCTCTGATACCAATTGTTGGTCCCGAGAATAAACGTTCAGATGTAGTGGGGGGGTGAATGAATACACCTGAAAAACCGATTTCTCAACTTTAAACGCAAATAGTCCTTTTTAGGAGAGTGTCGTACTGAACGAGTTCAGTAGACCAAATAAGCTGTTCTGGATTGTGTGGCAGAGTGACTGACTTCATTGAGGCCTGCTAGCTGACTTGAGTCAGAATTCAGTGTCGTTCAGTTGAAGATCAGTATAGTGCGGAAATGTGTAGGCCCAAATTCAGTTGAGTTTAGAAAATGTTTTTAAGAAAACAGTTTCAGTATATTAGTGCAATCGATTAATTTTGTTGAAACTCAGTTGAATGATTTTAGAAATAATTTCAGTATGAATAGTAATCAATGCAACAGTTAAAACAGAAACACGAACACAGAACACATGCAGTTTTTAAAGTGGTTCGGATCCAACAATCCTACGTCCACTGTCCCGAATGATCAGGAGGCTATGTATTATAATGAGATAGTCTCAGTTGGTTTGAACGCTGGACAAACACTGGTCTTGAGATTTATACTGAGCAAGTCTCAGTTTACAAGGTATCAAACTAAGTGTTTGAAAAACTCTCCAACTATGAAGGTGTCCTTTACATTAAGGATCAGTTCAGATATGAACTCCTTCGTCTAAGCTATAGATATGATCAGTTGAGCTTAGGTTAGAGGGATAGGGAACGAGAAAGTGGCTTCTAGAGCGACGAACGGTTAAGTAAAGACTTAGGTTCGAGTTTAGTTGCTTGGATACTAGAGGCTTTATATTTCTGGTTCAACTTGGTTCCCTATGAGCAAGTATGTCGTCTTTCGCCGGAGATTACTCTTCGAACTTCTTACGGAAGACTTAGAACGTTTTGAGTTGCTCGTGAATGCTCGAGTGTTCTGTCGTGTTGTAGGTGAGCTTCAATTTGAATTGTATCCCCCTATTTATAGAGTAGAGGCAAGGATAGATCCATTGGAAACGACGATCCTTGTGACTCTCTCTTTTAAGTGGCTAACGGTTGCAGTGTCCTTTCCCTCTATTTATGGAAAGTTGTTGACTTGCAGTTTTAATCAGAAATGGACAGCTGGATGATTGTCATTGGTCGAGGATAAAGATAGTAGGTGAGACAGAATAGACTTCAAGGTAGATCTGAAGCTGACTTCTCTTTTCCTCGTATGACTCTGCTGATTTAGACTTAGTAAATCCTCACAGTTTAGAGGATTGTCCAGCCGTTGCTGAGTCTGATCTCTATTCAATAGCATACTCTTGCTGAGTCGGCTCTACCGAAGATCAATTTTGAGTTCATTGAACTACTCCTGCTGAGTTCAGTTCCACTGTAGCCTACTTGGGTTATTTTTTTCTCTCTCTCTCTCTCTCTCTCTCTCTCTCTCTCTCTTTTTTTTTTTTTTTTTTTTTTTTTTTTTTTTTTTTTTTTTTTTTTTTTTTTTTTTTTTTTTTTTTTTTTTTTTTTTTTTTTTTTTTTTTTTTTTTTTTTTTTTTTTTTTTTTTTTTTTTTTTTTTTTTTTTTTTAACAATAGGATGTATGCTAAAATGAGTAAATGTTGCTTTGGACAGACCTCTGTAGCCTACTTGGGTTATACAATTTCCAGTATGGGTGTAGCCCCTGATCTTGAGAAGATTCAGAGTATAGTAGATTGGCCTACTCCTACACAGATAAAGGGGCTGAGAGGGTTTCTTGGTTTAATAGGGTTTTACATAAAATTCATAAGGAATTATGAAAATATTAGCTGGCCTCTAATACCCTTATCAAGAAAGGGGAATTTGTTTGGAATCGAGAAGTTGAGAAGGCTTTCCAAATCTTAAGGAGTGCAATAGTAATAGTCCCTAAGCTGGCAGTACCTGATTTTGGGAAGGAGTTTAAAGTGGAAACTGATGCATTTGGGGTAGGGATTGGAGCACTTTTGATGCAAGGGCGAAGGCCTATTGCTTATCTTAGTATTTATACTTATGAAAAAGAATTCCAGCTATCTTGCTAGCAGTACATAAGTGGAGGAACTATCTGCAAGGGAAACACTTCACTATACTGAATGAGCAACAGGCCATGAAGCATTTATTGGATCAGAAAATCACCACGCCTCTACAATAGAGATAGATACCTCAGCTACTTGGCTATGACTACTCAATTCGCTACAAGAAGGGTAAGGAGAAGAAGGCAGCAGATGCCTTATCTAGAAGGGAGGACTTGGTGCAGGGTTACATGGCTATAACAAAAGTAGTACCGTCCTAAGTATAGAAAGTAATGGATAGCTATTGTTGGTCCGGAGACGATAAGTCAGGTGTAGAGGGGGGGGGGTGAATACACCTGAGCTCAGTTTCTTTTTCTCAATGAAGGTCAGCTAAGCTGATGATTGCAAGCCGATGAACGATTGCCAAATAAGCCTTCGATCGCGGGACAGAGTGAGTCGGCCTACGAGCTCTCTCCCTACGGCTCGTTGTCGGTACTTTGAGAATCGGTCGGAGGCTGTTGTGCGGAAAGTGTGGGGCCCGGAATTCGTCTCTTTTGAAAACACGTTTTAGCAAGTTAAATCTTTTGGTCGTGCGCTTTATAAAAATACGTTTTATGCAAGATTATGATTTTCAAGTCGAGTTGAATGCTATGCGATAAAACAAGAAAAGAACACAAGCGATTTAACGTGGTTCGGATACGCAAGATCCTATGTCCACGGTCCCGAACAAGGCGGGAGAACTTGTTGATTATTCCGAGCAAGCCTCGGCGGGGATCTTTGCTATGGGCCGGTTCCCTCTAAGTTATAGTCCTTAGCGAGTTTACAATCCAAACCTAAGTACGAAAGGGAAGGGAATTTTCTCCAACCGAGAAGGAGTTCTTACAATAAGAACAATTCACTAAATGTGAACTCCTTCGAATCTAAGCTATAAATATGACAATGAGCTTAGTCTAGAGAAGAAAGGGATCTAAGAACTCTAGAGAGAAAAAGCGAGAAATCTTCTAAGTATGCAAGTTTTCCTCACGGATGATCTTTTAGTGTTCTAGAGCGTTTATGAACTTGAGCTTGTCCCTTTGAAATTCCCTCACTCGGAGCTTCAAAAACTTCTCTATTTATAGTTGTGAGTTATGGCATATGTCCGTTGGAGACGACGATGCCACGTGTCACAAGCTTCCAAAGAAAACGGCCATAATTCGAACTTGTTGCAGCAGGGCAGTTAATGCACCGTTCATGAGAGCAGCTTTAGTGTGTAGAGTAGGTAAGCGTTGTTGGCTTCTCATTGGTCGAGGTTTGTAGTTGGTGAGAATGTCAGAGTTGACCGTTCAACAACCTCGTATGTCTTCTGCTGAACTTTTCGAAAAGACTTGAATAGGCTGGGTCGCTTTCCGTAGGATATAGTAGGCGAAAAGTCTCTGTCTTCTTCAGCTGAGTCGGCTGACAGGGCATCTACTGAGTAGGTCAGCTGGCGACTGCGAAGGTACTGTGCTTGTTTTTGTTCTTCTGCTAATGACTATCAGCTGGGAGTAGTCTTCTACTGATGAGCTGATGCGCGCGTCTTCGGCCCGAGTGGAAGATCCGGTTGATGGCCAAGAACACAAGCGATTACAGCGATGACGTGGGGTTCCAAAGGTATCTTCGACAGAAGATCAGTTCAACAACTACCCCGTACAGGACTTAGACAAAAATAATAATCAATACATCAAGTCTAACCTATACATCAGCTAATCCTAATGACACACTAATCTACTAATATCAGCTAGGTTTTGGGATCTTCAATTCCATAGTACTACTATGATTTCCCCCAATTTTCTTTTAACCGAACAACAGCTGAGTATCATCTACTGACTCATATCCAACAATTTCCCCCTAATTGATGATGCCAAAACCTCTACCTCTACCTCTTAAACTTCTCAAGTCTATAAAAGATGCTATCCTACTGACAACAATTTCCCCCTTACAACATTCTGAGGAAAAAAATAAAGGAATTTCAATACTTCAGTAGGTGGGAGATAGGCAAAATCGAGACCGGCGTGAGTGTGTGTCAGATCACTTAGTGATCAGTCGTGAAAAACACGATGCAAAGAGCTGGAAGACAATGAGTTATTGTCTAACAAGCAATAGGAACTGATGTATATATATATATATATATATATATATAATCAATGATGTACAAGCTCCTATAGCTATTACAACAGAAATCAAAAAGAAGGAGAGATCACTGCTGACGCTTGAAGCGTTGAGTCCTTTTCTTGAAATCGGCGGACTTCTCGGCGGGGAGGATCCGGGTAATAATACTTGTAAGCTCGGATCCCGATCTCCTGGATTTCTTCGTTGTCAAGAGGATTGTCAGGCAGCAAACCCAGATGGAAAGCAGCTTCCTCTATCTCTCTCTCAATGTCCTTCGTGCACGCATCCACTAGCGATTCTTGGCGGAGGAATACGTTGGAAAGTCCTGGGGCACGGAAGGGAATATTTTGTTCTTCCATAATCTGCTCTCGGCCGATCTCCGAATGAGACATCAAATCTCGAGATTAGTTCGTCGAATAACCGATCGTTTGGACAGTCGAGAGGATAAATGCGCCATACAAAATAGCCTTTAATAAAATCCTCTTTCAGCCTTTCCCAATGGACGTTTATATCAGCCGGCACCCATTTATCCACATGCGGGATAGGAATATTCTTAACATATGGGCCCCTGATGAACTTGGATCCTCTTGGGATCTGCCTCCTCGGATCAGCTGCTGGCTTGATAGATAAGCTACGCATTTTCGCCAAGTCAGCTATCCTTTTTCTTTTCGCGGAGTGCGGCTGCTCTACTGTCTCCTCGCCTGAGACTCAGACCTTGCAGCGTCGCCTCCTAGGTCGCTTGATCTTCCGCTATCTGCTCAGGTGTTAGAGTAGAAGTGGGAATACTCTGAGCAGTAGCTTGGATCTCAGTCGGAAGAGCCTTAGCAAAATCTGCTTGGGCTTTCTTCTTCTGCTCTTCGACCGACCCGACATTTTTCTTGCCTTTGCCCCTAACAGCTTTGCCCTTGGGCTTCTTTGCTGCTTCTGCTGCCTCTTCAAGCTGACGCTCATGGTCGAGCTTATCCTGCAGCTGTTGGGCAATTTTGAGGTTATAAGCCTCTTGCTCCGCTTTTGATTTGAACTTATGGACCGGGGAGGAAGGAGGAGTAGATACAGTTGCAATCTCCTTCCCCGGCCTCTGCGGTGGCAATTGTTCAAGCTCATGCTCTTCTTCTTCTATCTCCTGCTCAATAAAGTTTGCTACTTCTTCAATGTGAGCAGCAGAAGAGGAGATGGGGGTTGGCTGAAGTGGAAATTCTAGGAGAAGGACCTCAGAAGAGTTCTTATCCTGAGTAGTAGAGGGTCCTTCCTCCTGAGCCCTTTCCCCCTGAGTCTGTGCGGGTTCTTCAGCTGTGGAGGGTCTCTCCTCCTGAACCCTTTCCCTGATTATCTGTGTACATGCTGTTATCCGTTTCGATTCATCTTTTATTATACCTTCCCCCTTTTTGGCATCAGCAGCCTTATCGAGGTTGGTACGGATAGCTGTGACTTCTTTCTCGAGCTTGTATACTGAGTCCTTGATCTGAGTAACTGTAGAGTCGAAGTCCTTGACCAAGTCACAGTATTGCTCCCAGTCCTTCTCTTGAGCTGCCCTAGATGAGATGAGCAACTGACTCCTGGCGGAGTTTCGGCGAGGCTAGATCATTGGATTCCTTCATCTCCTTCGAATCTCGTTTAAGGCCTCGGCTGTTGCTTAATAGCGATCCGGAGGCCGTTTGTAGCCAACTTGTTCCGCTCATCCATTTGAGCTTGGATCGTTGTTAGAGCATGAGTCACTTGCTCGAGTAAATGTTTTGTCTTGAGCTTGGAGCAACAGCCCGACTGCGTGCGGATAGATACGCTTCTGCGCTATCAAAACCTGCTCGATCATCTCCTTAAAATCAGGCTACGAAGGAGCCTCTTGAGGAGTGGAGATGCCAGCGGCTAGCTTATCCAGGCTATCAGTCTGCGCCTTCGTATACTTCTCCCATTTGATATAGACGTCTTTGGCGAGAAGTCTGTTTTTAGCTCCTTGGCGTCTAATCGCCTTATTCACTGATTTGGAGGACACGGAACCAATGGGTTGAATCTGGTAAGAGCTTGTTCCGAGCCTTTGATCAGAAAACACGAGGAGCTGCTCCCGACTGTACTTCGGAGCGCCCTGAGCCTCACCTGATATACCAGGGGGTGGTGATTGGCTCTTCTCATGGGGAGTTGGTCCCTCAGCAGAGCCTCCCAACTCTGCATCCTTGGGGTTGCCTTCCATCTCCTGATCTTGTTCTTGGTCATCACCCTCATCAGCAGGAGGAGATGGAGGCGGAGCATTAGCAGCAGGAGCTGTGGTACGCAGGCTAAGAAGATAGAGCATAGCGGCTCAAAGATCCTCGAAGGACGCCAAATCGGTGGCTCCCCGAATCGATCTCTGCCCTGTAAATCTTGCTCCTCGTCGGTAGATCGATGGTGGCCCGAGTTTTTGCAAAATCTATCAGAATATCCCAGTTTAAGAACCTCAGTAGCATCTGAACTCTTGCCCTGATGGCAATGTCAACCAAGTCTTCATGCTCAGCTATCTCTGGGAATCGATCGTGAATCTCAGTTGTAGCACGTAGACGAGTGGTATGAGTTGTTGTCCATTCAGTCTCTTCAGTTGGCTCTCGAATGTCCGACTGAGCGTCATCGGAGCTGATGACTTGAGCTTTCTCCTTGAGGGTGGCTCCTTCCATCCCTGTGTCGGAGTCCAAGGTTTGCTCATCTTGAGGTGGAGGAGGAGCTGTTCTATGACAGTTATCGGCTAAGCCACAGTGACCTCAGCTGGTCGTGGCTTGATAAGCCTCCTCCTCTTGGACACATCAGCGGGAGATGGCAGGGCAGGAGCAGCTCTCTTCTGCTCAGGTGGCCCTTTGCCAATTGACTTCTCCGTCGCTTCTTTAGTCTTAAACTTTATCAGCTTAGTGTTGTACAGCTTTGAGTCTTCGAAAGCTGAGTTCCTCTGTACAACACTCTCTATTAGGACAGACATCTTAGTCCCGAATAGAAACTTACCCGTACTGGCCAACCTCCTCTCGCCAGTGGGTAGAGTAGTGAATTTCTGGGCCTGGGCTTTCATCTGAGTCATGTAATAGTCAACCCAGTTCACTTCTACTCCGTCATCAAAAGCCATCATCATTTGAATCCTTGGCTTGGACAGTTGATCATACGATCCAGCTGAGCTTGTCAGTATGTGCGAGACCACATACGCTAAACCTCTGTACTGAGGTAGCAAAAGATTCCTCGGGAGAGCTGTCTTGAACGTCAGATCACTGCGTCCACAGAACTTTTGTACATAGGCATTGATCTCCCTCTCCTTATATCCGATAGGTGAGATACCAGAATTAGGAAGCTGAAACGCGAGGACTAGAGCCTCTCGGATGTTGAAGGTGTGCTGAGTCGGCTTCCACTTGTTCGGATTTGTTTCTCTCATGTATGAGAAGGAAGCTTCTTCTCCTCCGGCAGCCACTGAGTTCCAGTTGAAATACGCTTCTGCCACTTGCCTTGGCAGATGGGCACGCGGATGCTTGGTCACGAGGGTCTCCAACCCAGACCTCTCCAGAGCATCGAACATTGGCTCCAGATACGGAATGTCCACCTGGCGGAAAGCCATTGTGGGTTCGAACTGAATTCGGATGGTCATGATCTCCACTATTGGTTCAGGAGTCTGTAAGATCGCCATAGAAATCGTTATGTATAAGGAGAATGGTTGTCATGCTGATGACTAGTTCCCCCTTGCTGTGTACAGTGTGACTTTCCCAACTGAGTCACTGTACTTAGTTATCTGACCTGTCGTACTGATTCCTTATGCTGATACCAATTGTCACCAATTGTTGGGCAATGATGTTCTCAGTAGTCGACATCTACTGATGCATCTCAGTAGGATCCAGTAGACCTAGCTCAACTGATAGTTCTCTGAACCTGTTCTCAGCTAGTGGTTTGGTCAGTATATCTGCCCTTTGCTTGTCAGTATGGATCTTCTCCATCCTGATTCCTTCTTCTCGACATGGTCTCTGATGAAGTGGTGTCGGATATCCACGTGCTTGCATCTGGTATGTAGAACTGGGTTCTGAGTTATGGCAATTGCACTTGGGGAGTCGCAGTAGATGGGCACTTCATCCTGAGTTATACCATAATCTCTAAGTTGTTGTCGAAGCCAAAGGATCTGGGCACAGCAACTTCCTGCAGCCATGTACTCGGCTCCGGTAGTGGACGTTGCTGCGAATGCTCGCTTCTTTGGAAACCAAGAAATCGGCTTGCTTGCCTAGGAACCGACAAGTTCGGAAGTTGACTTTCGATCTATCCTGCATCCTGCATAATCAGCATCAGAATAACCTGTCAGTATTAAGTTATCATCAGCAGGATACCATAACCTAGCATCAGGTGTTCCTCTTAAATAGCGCAGAATCTTCTTTGCTAAGTCTAAATGACTTCGCTTGGGATCCGCTTGGAATCTTGCGCATACACTCTTTGTCTAGATCGATTTTAAAGTTCGTGTTCATGGGGATTTTGACTGGCTTGCTGGAGTCGCAACCGAATCTCTTGAGAAGATCTCGAGTGTATTTGGCTTGATTGATGAAGATTCCTTCAGGTGATTGCTTCACTTGAAATCCAAGGAAATAATTCATCTCTCCCATCATGGACATCTCGAATTTCTCTTTCATCATCTTCTCGAACTGCTGACATATGACTTCATTTCTGCAGCCGAAAATGATGTCCTCCACGTAGATCTGCACCAGTAGAATGTCATCTCCTGACTTTATGTTGAATAGGGTGCGATCTCGTCCCCTTCCGAAAACCTTTCGAAGTAGAAAGTCGATAGGGTATCATACCAAGCCACGGGTGCTTGTTTTAACCCATACTGAGCTTTCCTAAGTCCGTACACACGATGTCCTTGCTTGAAAATCGGGCGGTTGTTCCACGTAGACTTCTTCCTTCGGTACACCGTTCGGAAAAGCGACTTCACATCCATCGATATACCTTAAATCCACGATGTGTTGCATAAGCTAGGAAAAGACGAATGGCTTCCAATCGCGGCCCCGGAGCAAATGTTTCATCAAAGTCAATTCCCTCTGCCTTTGTTGTATCCTTTAGCAACTAGTCGAGCTTTATTTCGACAATGACGTTGTTTTCATCTCGCTTGTTCTTGAAGACCCACTTAGTTCCAATCACGTGCTGATGTCCAGGTCCGTCGACAAGCTCCCAAACTTCATTTCGACGAGCTGGTTCAGCTCTTCTTGCATAGCAATGACCCGATCGGCATCTTTAAGTGCGTCCTCTATCGACCGAGGTTCTTACGTAGACGAGAAAACAAGAGTAAAGTGAGCTTTCTCCTTGACTTAATCTTGATCTCATCCTTATAGTTGCTGATGGATCTCCAATGATAAGATCTGAAGAATGAGCATCGAGCCACGAACGCCTGAGTCGGGCTTCTTCTTACGATACTACTTACGCACGATCGGTAGGTGTATTAGGCATTTCAGTAGTACTGTTCTGTGACTGTAGCAATTCAGTAAGAAGGTTAGGATCTACTGAGTTTCCAGGTTCAGGGGCATTTAGCTCAGGAACATTAATCGTTCCCCCTGAGTTTACATTCTCAGTAGAGGTCTCAGTTACCACAGGGGCTTCCTCATTGACCGATGTTACCTGTTGTTGATTCAGTTTGGGAGAATCAACTAGGTCAACTACGTTGCTTGTTGGCTGAGTCTGAATTTCTTCATCGTCTGACTCATCATCCCAACAATGCTGGATCTTTTCAGCTTTATCATTCAGTCCGAGATCCCGTAGCTTCTGCTGCGACATCTTCGATATTTGACTTTGTATCTTTCCTGTTCTCAGTAACAAATTCATCAAAAACAACATGAGGGCTTTCCTCCACACAAAGAGTCCGATAGTTAAAGACTCTGAAGGCTTTACTGACTCGGGAGTATCCTAAGAATGCTCCTTGATCAGATTTGCTATCAAAGACCTTCAACTGATCTTTCCCATTATTGTGGATAAAGAAAGGACAGCCGAAAATATGAAAATGAGAAATAGAAGGAATTCTCCCTTTCCACAGTTCGTAAGGCGTCTTCATGTGTTGTTGTGTCAGTAGTGAGCGATTCACGAGTGTAACGGGCGGTGTCGGTAGCATCGGCCCAAAACTTTGAGGGTAGTCCCGAGTCCGCTAGGAGCGTTCTTCTTTGCTTCTTTGAGTGTTCTGTTCTTACGTTCAGCAAGTCCGTTCTGCTGAGGGGTGCGTCCAGCTGATGTCTCGTGCTTAATTCCCTCTTTATCGCAGTATGTCTTAACTACTAAGTTTAGAAACTCTGTTCCTCTGTCTGAGCGTATCTTCTTAATCTTGATGTTCTTTTCCACACTGAGTTTCTTCAGTAGATTAGGTAACTCGGTCGAACATCGATTTGTTGGCGATGAAGATGACCCAAGTATATCTCGAGTAGTCGTCAATGACGACGAGGGCATACTTCTTGCCTCTTATAGTCACTGGAGAGACTGGCCCGAATAAGTCCATGTGAAGCAGCTAAAGGATTCCATCAGTGGAAGGTGACGGAATAGGTGGATTGCTACTCTTTGTTTGCTTTCCCTTCGTGCACGCTTCATAATTTCTGTCTTTGATAAACGATTCTTTAGGCAGTCCTCGACTTTGGAGTTCTTGACTAGCTTGTTCATGGTCTTGAAGTTCGGGTGGTGAGTCTCTTGTGCCATAGCCATCCCGACTTGTCACCGATTTTGTGCGTGCTAGTAAGCAAGCCTCGGGTTACGTGGTTTTCCGGTCCCGCAACATAGATGTTTTTCCTCCGCGAACACGATAACACTTGTTTTCCCTGTAGATTTGTCAACAATATCACAAAAACCAGCGTCAAAGATTACTCTATTAAGATTATCACGAATTGATCGTCGAAAGGAGATTATGTTGAAGTCCTTCAACATATGTTACTCTTAGGCGTGGCGAGTCCCAATGTTCGGCGTTCCGTATCCCCTTGTGTAGCCTTTGGAGTTGTCACCGAATTCATTGCGGGACCATCTTCTTGTACGTAGTTGGTCGGCGAGGCTCTTACGGTAAGTCATGTGTCTCGAGCGGCCGTTGTCCACTATCCATGGGTCCTTATGCACCTGCAAAACAGAGGTATTTTTAGGTACCCTTTGGTTCGGTTGGGTCCTTCTTCGGTTAGTGGGTGATTTAGGAACCCGGATCTGTCTCGGGACCTTAGAAGTCCTAGACTTCTTCTTCGAACCTTGTCGACTTTCTTCTCCACGGGACTTGGAGATACCGACTTTCTGCCGATGATTTTGGATTCGGGCGCTTTCTTCTTCGAGTCTTAGCGCTTCTCCCGACACCCGGGCTCATAGTAGTACGAGTCGTGCGAGCCGGGTTCTCATACTGATGGCTCCTTGTGCTTGTTACGCCCATCGACCTTCTTGGTTCCCCCGAATTTGATCGCGGTGTCCCGGGGCTGGAACCTTTGGTCGGTTGCTTGTTGCTACTCGGGCGAGGTGCAATCATTTTCGTTTGTTCTTCGCTTGAGGTGTGGTGTCGGCGGCTTGCACCTTTCCTCTCGACGAACCTATCGCCCGAGTTCTTGAGCTTTTGGAGGTGGAAGCTTCGTGGGTATAGCCAAGGCCTTCTTTCACGAGCGGTTGGCCGTTGTGCTCTAAGCATGCTTTCAAGCTTCTCCTTCGCTCCCGGGTATTGTTCGGTCATCAAACCTCTCCGGACCTCGTCACTCCTTCCGAGTGAGTCATAGTCATTCTCGCACGTCCGTGAGCTTCGACCGAGCCGGGCTATTTCGAGTCTCTTTCTCGAAATTGTCCTTGGTCGGAACCGAGATCCGAGTCTCTTGAAGGCCGAGACTTAGTCATAAGAGATTCAATCTCTTCCTTGAGTCTCGCAACTAGATCCACTGACTCGGTAGAGATCCGACAATCGGAAGAAAGTCTCGATTCTCGGCCTTTACTGTTCAAGTTCCTGGATGGTTATGCTGAACTCTCTGCTCAGCTGAATCTGTTCCTCTAGCAGATCGTCGTAGGCTTGTACCACATCTAGAGGATCATTTGTGACCGAGCACATGTCTTGTGTCTTTGTGTGAAGAAGAGGTAATAATGTGTTTAGAATTTACCTCAGCCTCTTCTCCGGCCATCAGACAGTATTCGGCTGACTCATCAGGAACTGTCTCTGCGACCTCAACTGCGACGAATGCGGCTTCGTCTTCAGAAGAATACATGAATGTATCCTCCTCAATTGAGTTGTCGGATATCTCTCCGGCTATATAGGCATGCCGTCTCTCGGCGAATTTCTTTCTCCTGGCCTGCCGTTCTGCTCTTTGAGCAGCTGAGAGTTCGGGACAATCGTATTGATAGTGTCCCTCCTTCTTGCAGTTGTAGCAGGTGGATGTTCTGCTGCTCTTACCAGCTGAGTCTTTAGACGGACTGGCAGCAGGCTCCGATTTCCTGCATTCAGTAGAAGGATTAGATTCTTCTTTCTTATGATATTCTTTCTTACCTGAAGAAGAATCTCGGTTGTATTTCCTCAGCTTTCTGACTCTCTCCTTTTCCCTCTGATATTTGAGAGCCATCGGTACTAGGCCGGTCGGGGCCCGAAGTCTCGGAAGACTTTGCTGCGATGTGGCCACGGCTTTGCTTGAGGAAATAGGCTTGGCTCCCGTATTGCTGATTGTTACCTTGAAGGCGTGATCGAAGCGTGTGTCCCTTGGAGCGCTTAAGCACTTTTGGGGTAGGCTATGCTCGAATTCCTCCGATTTTAATTCTAAAAATATAACATCGGGAGTTAGAGCATTTAGATCGGGAGCGACGTAAATAAGTAGCAAATGGAAGCCACTTCTGTCGGGGCAACGCTCTCAAGATCTTGGTGTTCATCTCCTTGTTGGTGAATGACCTCCCCAGCCCATTGATGACATTGACTTGATTGGTGAATCTGACACTCAGCTCGTCAATGGTTTCAGTAGGCTCCATTGCAAAGGCGTCGAACTTTTGAAGCTCTAGCTCGAGCTTGTTTTCTTTGATCTGAGGGGTTCCATGGCTCAGTACAGCCAAGGCGTCCCATAGCTCTTTCGCCGTCTTGCAATCCTGTACCCTTCCGAGGTGTGAATCGCTGAGCGTAGTCAGTATGGCTTTACGTGCAACTCGGTCAAGGTTGTGCAGCTTCTTCTCTTCAGGCGTGAAGGCAGATTTGTCTTTGGGAACCTTAGCACCAGTTTGTGCTCCTGCGCCTCCTCCAGCAGCAAATACTACGCTGTCGATCATGGGAATGATCGGTCCTGACTCTAGGACATCTGACATGCTGTCGTGGAGTGACGTTAGGTGTGCCTCATTACGTACAAGCCATACCGTGTAGTTCTCTATTGAGAACATCGGTACTATCCTAATACCTGACATATCAGACATTGTAAGAGTAAGAGTATAAGGATGCTGAAAAGATGCTTATGCAGTGAAAATGGTTTTTAGGATCAGTTTGAAGGACCAGTATTTCAGAACCGGCGATTAGTTGAACACCGTGCGCTCTGATACCAATTGTTGGTCCGGAGACGATAAGTCAGGTGTAGGGGGGGGGTGAATACACCTGAGCTCAGTTTCTTTTTCTCAATGAAGGTCAGCTGAGCTGATGATTGCAATTGATGAACGAGTGCCAAATAAGCCTTCGATCGCGGGGGACGAGTGAGTCGGCCTCGAGCTCTCTCCTACCGGCGTTGTCGGTACTTTGAGAATCGATCGGAGACTATTGTGCGGAAAGTGTGGGGCCCGAAATTCGTCTCTTTTGAAAACACGTTTTAGCAAGTTAAATCTTTTGGTTGTGCGCTTTATAAAATACGTTTTATGCAAGCTTATGATTTTCAAGTCAGTTGAATGCTATGCAATAAAACAGTAAAAGAACACAAGCGATTTAACGTGGTTCGGATACGCAAGATCCTACATCCACGGTCCCGAACAAGGCGGGAGAACTTGTTGATTATTCGAGCAAGCCTCGGCGGGGATACTTGTGCGCTTGGACGGTTCCCTCTAAGTTATAGTCCTTAGCGACTTTACAATCCAAACCTAAGTCTGAAAGGGAAGGGAATTTTCTCCAACTGAGAAGGAGTTCTTACAATAAGAACAATTCACTAAATGTGAACTCCTTCGAATCTAAGCTATAAATATGACAATGAGCTTAGTCTAGAGAAGAAAGGGATCTAAGAACTCTAGAGAGAAAAACTGAGAAATCTTCTAAGTATGCAAGTTTTCCTCTGGATGATCTTTTAGTGTTCTAGAGCGTTTATGAACTTGAGCTTGTCCCTTTGAAATTCCCTCACTCGGAGCTTCAAAAACTTCTCTATTTATAGTTGTGAGTTATGGCATATGTTCGTTGGAGACGACGATGCCACGTGTCACAAGCTTCCAAAGAAAACGGCCATAATTCGAACTTGTTGCAGCAGGGCAGTTAATGCACCGTTCATGAGAGCAGCTTTAGTGTGTAGAGTAGGTAAGCGTTGTCGGCTTCTCATTGGTCGAGGTTTGTAGTTGGTGAGAATGTCAGAGTTGACCGTTCAACAACCTCGTCTTTTGCTGAACTTTTCGAAAAGACTTGAATAGCTGGGTGTCTTTCCGTAGGATACAGTAGACTGAAAAGTCTCTGTCTTCTTCAGCTGAGTCGGCTGACAGGGCATCTACTGAGTAGGTCGGCTAGCGGCTGCGAAGGTGCGTGCTTGTTTATGTTCTTACGCTAATGACTATCGGTGGGAGTAGTCTTCTGCGATGATTTGTCGGTGATGCGTTGTCTTCGACCGAGTGGAAGATCATCTGGCGCCGCCGAAGAACACAAGCGATTACACTGATGACGTGGGGTTCTGAAAGGTATCTTCGACAGAAGATCAGTTCAACAACTACCCCGTACAGGACTTAGACAAAAATACTAATCAATACATCAAGTCTAACCTATGCATCAGCTAATCCTAACGACACACTAATCTACTGATAATAGCTAGGTTTTGGGATCTTCAATTCCATAGTACTACTATGATTTTCCCCAATTTTCTTTTAACCGAACAACAGCTGAGTATCATCTACTGACTCATATCCAACAGCTATCATCAGGATCCCAAAATATCTAAGATCATTGAAGCTAAATTTGTGGATAGCCAAGAACATCTTGACTATACACTGGAAGGAGGGCTTTTGAGGTACAAGGGAAGGATATTTGTAGGAAATCTTAGGCAGCTAAATGTGGGGATTATGAAGGAACTAATGGATTCTACCAAAGAATCAATAAGTACTTATACTAGCCTTATTTGACGGGAGAAGTTAAGGAATGAGTGAACTCTTGTGATGTCTGTAACACGAGTAAAGCTAAGAGGGAGTGATATCATTATCTGCTACAACCTCTACCTATACCAGAACAACCTTGGACACACCTATGTATGGATTTTATTGAGGGATTGCCAAAATCCTAAGGAAGAAGTGTGATCTTGGTTGTGGTGGATAGACTCACCAAGTTAGGACACTTTATTGGCTTAAGCCATCCCTATAGTGCTATGACAGTTGCCCAAGTCTTCTTGGACATCATAGTTAAACTACATGGACAACCCCTAAATATAGTCTCAGATAAAGACCCGGTGTTTACCAGTACCTTCTGGACTGAGTTGTTCAGGCTACTAAGGGTAAAGTTGGAACTCTCTTCAGCCTATCATCCTCAAACGGATGGGCAAATTGAGAGAATAAATCAGTGTTTACAGACATACCTGAGGTGTATGGTCAGACAAAACTAGAAATAAGAGTTTAAAAGGTAACCTTTAGCAGAGCAATGGTATAATACAAATTATCATACCAGTCTCAAGATGTCCCCTTTTGAGGCGATGTATGGGTACATCCCACCGATACTATTCATGGGACCCTTCCCAAATAAAGATTCGGTAGATAGTGGTGCATTAGTGGAGGAAAGAAAAAAGCTACAACAGTCTTCTATGTAGAATCTAAAGTATATGTTCAGGAAAGAATGAGAAAGAATGCTAACAAATTAGAGTCGATCGAAAAATTTTAGGTTGAAGAGTATGTCTACTTAAATTCCAACCTTTTCGATAGAATGTAGTAGTTAGGAAGAATAAGAAGTTATCGCCAATGTACTATAGCCTTTATGTAATCACAAAGTAAGTGGGAGAAGCTACATACCATCCAGAGTTACCGTCAGGGGCCAAGATTTGGCCGGAGTTCCACGTATCCCTGCTCAAACATTCTGTGAAGCCCGTGAAGTACCACTCCAGTATCCTGCCGGAAGTCGATTATACCTGCTAGTTCTAGCTCAAGCCACATGTAAAAGGGAAAATGAATAAGATGAATCGTCGAGGAAGGGAGATCCACTCATTTCTAGTGGAGTGGAATAATAATGGAGTATAGATAGAGACATGGGTCGAAGGGAATTACCGATGAAGCAATACCCAAATCTGCCGCTTTAGGGTCAAGCTCAATTGAAGAGGAAGGT
Organism: Lavandula angustifolia; assembly: GCA_028984105.1. NCBI lineage: Eukaryota > Viridiplantae > Streptophyta > Magnoliopsida > Lamiales > Lamiaceae > Lavandula > Lavandula angustifolia. The sequence continues at coordinate 23,721,753 of CM054803.1, read as the reverse complement.
ACTGTAACAATTCGGACTGAAAATGTGATCAGAGAAGACGTAAGCAATTGTGGCATTGGCTAGAAGGAGGGCTTAAAGTTAATGATTGTGGATTTTGAAGAGGGAGAATTAGATTGTGTGACAGAAGATGCGGATGAAGTGTTTCTGGATGCACGAGGAGAGTTCACAGCCGTTGATCGAGAAAATGGCTGAGGGTCATGATGCGATGATTTGGAAAAATCGTAGACGACGAGGATTTGGCCACGTGTTATCTTTATGTTTTTGGTCCTAGAGACGCGGTTTAGGTGTAGGAGGGGGGGTGAATACACCTGAATGCAAATTCAAACTCTGAACGTGAAAGTCAGCTTTAGCTGAAGAATGCTACTGAACTAGTCAGTTGGCCAGATATACTTTCTTGATCGCGTGGGCTGGATATTCTCCTACTAAGTATGGTCCTATTGACTTATATCAGTGAACAACAATTTAGTACAAGAGTTGTGTGCGAAAGTGTAGGCCCCTTAAAATATGCGTCTTTGTTGAGAACCCGTTTTGGGCAAGATTGATTAAAACTCAGTTGGATGCTGAATGAACAGTCTATCATTGCAATAGTTAAAATAAAAAAGAACACAGTGATTTTTAAAGTGGTTCGGACACACTGGGTCCTACGTCCACTGTCCTGAACTAATCGGGAGAACTTGTATTATTTATACTAAGCAAGTCTCAGTGATCTATTCACATGACGAATTCAAACTTGTTTGATTATACTGAGCAAGTCTCAGTTATCTGTGTACTGGACATATTATACTTATTGTTGTAGTGACTTTATAATTTAACCGTTTAAGGTTAGTTTCTCCAATTGTGAAGGAGTTCTTACAAGAAAGAACAGTTCAAAAGATATGAACTCCTTAGAGTATCTAAGCTATTGATTTTACAATACACACGCTTAGATAGAGAAAGGGAACAATAATTCTCTAGAAAGAAGAACTTAAAAGATATCTAATCTATGAGCAAGTTCTTCGTTTGTATGTTGCTTGAAGGTTCGCTAGAGTTCTTGAGATTTGTTCGCTTTGGTTCCCGGTTCTTCTTCTGCATGAAGACCTTCTCTATTTATAGTCTTTGATTTGTGAATAGATCCGTGGGAGAGGGTCTAGCCACGTGTCGAATAAGACAAGAAAAATGGTCATATGAAATTTGAACGTTGAGTAGAGGCACTGTTGAGATTTCCTCTTTTTTCGGCTAGGAATAGACTTATGGCAGAGCAGGTAAGACATTGTCGGCTCCTTATTGGTCGAGGTACATGAGAGTTGGTGAGGCTTTTTCAAACTAAAAGTACACTAAGTTGACTTCCCCTGAATCCTCGGACCGTCGCCTGATTGTCCTCTATCAACATTCTTTTGAATACTTCAGTCGTTAGCTCGATTTCCTTTACAGATTATGTTGGTGATTGACAGACCAACTGACTACTGAGTTCTTCAGCTGAGTGCAGAGTCTTCTACTGAATTCACAGGTACTTAACTCTAGGCTACTGAATTCTAACAACTGAACTCAAACCAAGCGATTACAATATCGAAGGTTCATCATTCAGCTAGGGGTTTTGGGATCTTCAAATTCAAAGGAATAACATAACTTATATGGCAATGTCACATACTGAATTATCAGAACATTACTGAATTAACAGTATTATCAGGCAGGTTAACTAATAAACACATAGAAAACAATTTCCCCAAAACAAAAATTTCCCCCTATCTTACGTATACTACTTTCCCTTTAGAATTAATTTCTCTTATAGCATGGAAAAGTCAGTTTCTCATAAGAAGTTCTAAGCAATTAAGCACAAAGAAACATATAAGTAGATATGTGAGTGTGTGAGCTGATTACTTCAGTAATCAGTAGTGCTGAAAGAAAATACACAGCCAAATGACAATGAGTAGTTGTCAAAGGCTGTTGGTCCCGAGATTAAACGTTCAGGTGTAGAGGGGGGGGGTGAATACACCTGAAAACAATTTCTCAACTTAAAACACGAACAGTCCTTTTTCAGGAGAGTGCCTATTGAACGAGTTCAGTAGACCAAATAAACTGTTCTGGATCGTGTGTCAGACTGACTGACTTCATTGAGGCCTGCTAGCTGACTTGAGTCAGAATTAAGTACCGTTCAGCTGAAGATCAGTATAGTGCGGAAATGTATAGGCAGAAAAAGTTTTTAAGAAAACAGTTTCAGTATATTAGTGCGATCGATTAAGCTTTGCTGAAACTCAGTTGAATGATTTTAGAAATATTTTCAGTATGAACAGTAATCAATGCAATAGTAAACGATACAGAACACAGGTAATTTTTAAAGTGGTTCGGATCCAACAGTCCTACGTCCACTATCCCGAAATATCAGGAAGCTATGTATTATACTGAGATAGTCTCAGTCGGTTTGTACACTGGACAAACACTGGTCTTGAGATTTATACTGAGCAAGTCTCAGTTTACAAGGTATCAAACTAAAGTGTTTGACAAACTCTCCAACTATGAAGGAGTCCTTTACAATAAAGATCAGTTCAGATATGAACTCCTTCGTCTAAGCTATGGATAAGATCGGCTAAGCTTAGGTTAGATGGATAGGGAACGAGAAAATGGCTTCTAGAGCGACGAATAGTTAAGTATGGACTTGGGTTCGTATTCTGTCGCTTGGATACTAGAGGCTTTATAATCTGGTTCAGCTTGGTTCCCTATGAGCAAGTATGTTGTCTTTTGCCGGAGATTACTCTTTGAACTTCTTGTGGAAGACTTAAGTCGTTTGAGTTTGCTCGTGAATGCTTGTGTGTTCTCGGTCTCTCGTGTATTCGTCGTGTTCACTCATGAGCTTTAATTTGAAATGTATCCCTCTATTTATAGAGCAGAGACAAGGATAGATCCGTTGGAGATGATGATCCTTGTGTCTCTCTCTTTGGGGTAGCTAACGGCTCTTTCAAAAATGGTGGTAGAGTCCTTTCCCTCCATTTCCGGAAAGTTGTTAACTTGCAGCTTTAATCAGAAAGTGGACAGCTGGCCGCTCGTCATTGGTCGAGGTTTAAGAAAGTAGGTGAGACAGAATAGACTTCAAGGAGGATCTGAAGGTGACTTCTCTATACCTCGTATGACTCTGCTGGTTTGACTAAATAAATCCTGACAGTTAAAAGACTATCCAACTGTTGATGAGTCTGATCTATATTCACTAGCGTACTCCTGCTGAGTCAGCTCTACTGAAAATCAACTCTGAGTCAGTGAACTACTCCTGCTGTGTTCATTTTCACTAACTCCTTTTAGTATACTGCTCCTGCTGAGTCCAGTATCACTGAGTCTTCTTCTTCTGGTACTGAGGTTGATAATCTACTGAGCGCCTAAACCAAATGAAGAGTGTCTACTGAGTCTGAAACTCTCAGAGACAAAACAACAGATTACAATGGAATGGTTCATCAGTCAAAGTAGGGTTTTGGGATCTTCAAATCTTCAGCATATCTTCAGAGCACTAGGCTACTGAGTTATCTCCCAACAAGTTGTGGAGCGACTGAATCATCTCCTAACAATTTCCCCTTATTTGATGATGCCAAAACCTAACACTATAACTATCAAAAACAGAGCTCCTTACAAGTATTACAAGTAGAATCAGTGGAGTTGTTCTTCAAGTTCTTAACTACTGAGGGAATCAGGGAAGAAATATCAGAACCTATACAGAAAACTAACAGCAATTTCCCCCTTTCTAACAACATTTTCCCTCTTCTATGCAATCTAACAGACTAGAATCTAACAAGGTATGAACTGACATATAAATATTCAGTGAGTGTGTGAGTCGGTAATCACTTGAGTGATTCTGAGTGTCAAGCATAAAATAAACTAGGCCATATTGACAATAAGGAATTGTCAGGGCCGAATAACAGTGAAGTTTTATATATGAAGAGATTCAATACAGATACATCAGATGGCCATTCTAAGAAAAAACAGAACAGAAAATACAAAATACAGAAGCTATCTATCATCTTCAGAACTGCTGAATCCTGTCTTTGAAGTCCTTTGATTTTGCTTCAGGAAGTGACAGTCCATACATTCTTTAAGTGATCTTCCTCAGCTTCAGTATCTCTGGCAAATCAGCAGGCTCATCTTCATCTAATTTTCTGGCTTGGGCAGCATCCTTGATCTCCTTCTCAATTACCCCATAATGCACAGAACCATCAAGCTTCAGTGGGGGAGGCATAATCCTTGGAGCTGGGATCCTGACATCAATCTTTTCTGATATGGCCTTGTGAACTCTAGCATAGATCTCGGGGTCAGTCTTCAGAAGCCATTCAGCAAATGCAATGGACTTGTGCATGTCATGCCAGTATCTCCAGAAGTAGAATCTCTAGATATAGTCTGCCTTCAGTGACTCTCACTTCTGTGTCCGTTCCCATGGCATCCAATCATCAACTCTGGGCCATCTGTGGATCTTGAGGTCAGTAGGCTTCCTGAGTCTTCTGTATTTGTAAGGAATGTCTGCTTTCTCAGGAATCCTTTGGCTTGCTTCCTTCTCAGCTTTCAGCCTCAGAGCTTCTAGATCAGCCAATCTGAGTCTTTCTCTTGCTGCTTCAATCTGCCTGGCTTCAGCTCCTCTATCTAGATACCTCTCCATCTGATCCCATATCTCTTGCATTTCTAGCTCTTGTTTCTTTGAGGGGACATAGGAGGTCACATGCTCTTCCTCTTCTGAGTCAGCAGGTGTAGAAGATTTTTCTTTAGAGGTGCCCTGCTGTCCAGATTTCTGCTGCTGCTGCTGCTGTTCTTTTTCTTTCTCTTTATCTGCCTCATCACTCAGCTTCAGTTTTCTTAGAGGCAGCCTTGTCCCAAGCTTCCTTCCTCCTGCTGGAGCCTTAGTCTTGCCTTTCGCTGGCTTTTTCTTTGGCTTGTTGGTAGCCTCAGCCTCGGCAATCTCCCTAGCAAGCTTTTCATCAGCTGTTATCTGAGCTTCTTCCTCAGGAGTGATGAATCTCTTTGTACCTTTCTTCTTGGGAGGAGTGGGAAGCTTCAGTACTTTCTTACCCTTTCCTTGCACTGGAGGAGGCAGAGGAACCTTGGGTCTTCCTCTGCGTACTCAACAATTTCCTTGATTATATCTCTTGGTGTCTGAGTTGCTTGAGTAGCAGAATCCTTGGGTCCTGAGCCACTTGGGCCGGTCTCAGCAGACACTACAGCTCCTGCTGGTGAGACACCCTGGGCTCACCTTGTGCAATCTGAGTAGAGGAACTAGTGGGAGCAGATTGCTGAATCTGAGTCTGAGTTGCTCCTGCCACTGTCCTTACGCCTTTTGGTACTCTCAGTACCTTTTCCTTCCCTTCAGGTACCTTCAGCTGTCCTTCCCCCTTTTTGGCATTAGCAAATAAACTAGGGGTGGGAAGTTGTACCTTTTTATCTAGACTCTTGTAAGCTGTGGAAAGATCATCCAATGCATATTGCAGCTTTACAAGTCTCTCATGCAGTTCATTCCTCTCATCAGTCAGTTGTTCGCGGTATTTCTTGTGAGAGTTGTCCACTATCGTCTGAATATCCTGCAACTTCTAATCTACCTTATCTTCCATGGCCTTCTGAATTGTTTGGAGTCTGAGCTTGGAGGCCTGAGAGATAGAGGAGATGGATGCAGTGTGAGTTGACTGGGTGGCCTTGTATTCTTCCAGAAGTTTAGGCTGGCCAGCCTCCATCAGTTTCAGTTGCTCTCCGAAGTTGGCTCGTTAAGTGGCGAGTGCTTCTGTCAGTATCGTTGAGAAGTCGGGGGCAAGAGTGTTCTGAATAGTAGTTATGAGCCCCTTGATCTCCGCACACTGAGCCTGAGTGGTTTGCCTCCACGTCTTGTGGACGGCACGGGCGAGGAGTCTGTTATGAGTTCCTTGACTCCTCAGGGCCCTGGCCACTGACTTCGATCGTCGGCTTTTAGGGCTGGGCGCTACCTCAAACGCAGACTCAGCGGAAGCGAGCGGTTACTGCTTGTCTTTGAGGTACCCGGCCTCCGACCTCTCTGGTCCAAGGATGCTGAGAGGTGGTTCAGTTGTAGAAGTAGGAGCATCCTTGTCCAGTTGAGTTCCCTCATCAGGCTTCTCAGGGCCTGAATCACGGGGTGGGTCCTGACCATCGGGGTCAGACCCATCTGAGGGCGCCGTTGCTGAGGTTTGTTGGCGATCATTCAGCATGGCGAGTATAGCAGCCCTCAAATCATCTAAGGAACAGATGTCAGACGGCTCTGAGTAGCCTATCTTGTTCCTTATCATCAACTCCTCTTCGTGGAGTTGTTCGCAGGAGTGGTGTTTGATCATTTTGTTCAGGGTGGACCACTCCTGGAATCTGATCAATGTATGGATTCTAGACTGCCTTGCCAGTATAATAAGATCCGTGTGGCTGGCTATCTCCGGAATATGTTCAGGAATCTCTCGGGAGGCTCTTGATTGCAGAGTAGACGCCTCCATCCCGATCGATTCTAACTTAGAAGCAGTCTCTGAATCTTCGACTTCAATCGGAGACTTTTGTTTCTCAGCAGACGAAATGCTGCTAAGTGGAGGAATATCCAAGGGGCTCTCAGTCGTAGGAATCTGTTCAGTCTCTACCCCTTGGTCCACTGTATCCCCTTGTTCAGTGGAGACGGCCTTCTCCACTGACAGAGATTTCTCTGAGGACTCAGCCTCGTCCCTTAGCTGCAGAGGTGGTTCAGCAACAACCTCAGCTACGACCTCATTGACTTTCTTCAGTCTCTTGGTCGGTGTCTTGGGAGTAGTCTTAGGAGGCGACCTCTTTGTGGGAGTGGAGGTCTTCTGAGCTCCTGTCTTGGGATCAGCAGGCCCTGACCCAATTTGCTGAAGGGTCGTTGCCCTGCTCTGGAATCTGAACTTCTTCGAATTGAAATAGATCTTGTCAGCATATACAACATTGTCTGATCCGCAGAAGTCTTCTATCATGACTGACAGCTTCAGTCCGTATAATAGTTTACCCTTCACTGCTAGGCGTTGGGAAGATTTGTCGAACTTGGCGGACAGAGTTATGAATTCTTTGAGAAAGAATTCAGTCCAGTTGATCTTTGCGTGATCATATATGGCCATCATCATTTGTATCTTTGGCCTCGATACTTGATCAAAAGATCCGGCCTGACTTGTCAGCAGCTGGGTGACGATATAGGCGAGGGCTCTGTACGAGGGAGCATGGCGTTCTTTGGGAAGGTTACTCTGAATGAAGTTGTCTTCCCGCAGAAGATCTCTAAATATTCATCAGATCATCCTTGTATCCCACCATGCTGAATCCCTCATTGGGAAGTTTGAAGCTGCGCTGAAGAGCTTCCTTCACATACGTCGTCTTGATCTCGAAATAAGCTTGGGAGTGGTCGGCAACTGTATGAGTAATAAATTTGCATCGGATGTCCCCTTCTGCTGATTCTGAGTTCAAATATAACTCAGCAATTTATCTAGGGAGGAAATAAGACAGCTTCCTCGACAGAAAACCCTCCAAGCCCGTCGCTTTGAGAGCGTCGAAGATTTCTTCCATGTAGTCGAGCCCGCAGGCTTCGAACTCCATCATTGGTTCGCACCAGACGCGATCCTTCTCAAGGATCTCTTGCATATCCAGAGGTACGTTAACAAATGATCCTGCCATGATTCAATATTCTGCAAATAAGAAGTATCAGTATCGAAAAAAAATATTAAAAATATCATATACGATGCTGAATAATCATTAAAGATTTACCAAAGAGTTTATGAGATTTTGAGATAAAGGTTTGCGAAGAGATGAAGGCTATTCTCAGAAAGACTAGGTTCGAAAAATTTGCAGAGAGAAAATGGCGGTTTCTAAACTTTGAACGTATTTATATATGTTAAAGAAGATGAACAGTTAATAATCCACGGTTCAGTTTGAAATAGCTTTTTGAGATGGACGGCTAGGATTTAATGTTATAAAATAGGTAATGATCAATTTAGCCGCCTAAGTCAAAATACAGTTGTAAATAACCAAAGAAGTAACTTGATACGACATGCATTTAATGCGCCGTAGAGTTCAGCATGCTTTACATAGAATGTCATGTATTTAATGTAAACCGTTATATTAAATGACATTTTCTAAGGCATTGAATACGAAGCAAAATCTGAATCATAAATGCACAGAATATTTCATTGGCTACTGAGTAGAGATACGCAAACCTGTCAGCTGAACATCGTAGTCAGCTGATACCTCATGTACATGGTTGCTGAGTCTCTACATATTGAATTTACTCAGTACTGAGAGTGAACATTCCCCCTTGCTGAATGCTCCTCTCCTAAATCCACTTACTGACTGGAGTCAGTAGGGTCCAGCAGACCTAGCTCTACTGAAAGTACTCTGAATCTGGCTTCTGCTAGAGGCTTGGTCAGAATATCTGCCCTTTGATGGTCAGTATGGATTTTCTCCATTCTGATATCCTTCTTTTCGACATGATCGCAAATGAAGTGGTGTCTGATGTCCACGTGCTTGCATCTCGTATGAAGTACTGGGTTTTGAGTGATTGAAATTGCGACCGGCCTTTGTCGCGAGAAGATCGACACTTCATTTCGAATAACATCATAGTCGCGTAGGCTGCTTGTCTCGGCCCAAAGGATTTGGGCGCAAAGAACTTCCAGCGGCCATATATTCTGCTTCAGTAGTTGACGTCGCTATTGAATGTTGTTTCTTTGAAAACCACGAAATCAGCTTACTGCCAAGGAACTGACAAGTTCCAGAAGTTGACTTTCGGTCAATTCTACATCCTGCATAGTCAGCATCAGAATAACCAGTTAGTTCAATATTATCATCAGTTGGATACCATAAGCCCATATCAGGTGTTCCTCTAAGATAGCGGAGAATCTTCTTTGTTGAGTCCATGTGACTCTGCTTAGGATTCGCCTGAAATCGAGCGCAGACACCTACAACATAATTTATGTCAGGTCGAATAGCAGTTAGAAATAATAATGAGCCAATAATAGCACAAAATTCAATATGGTCTACTGATACTCCCTCTTTATCAAGATCAATTTTCATGTTCGTGTTCATCGGGATCTTGATTGGTTTGCCGGATGTGCAACCGAACTTCATGATGAGGTCTCGAGTATATTTACCTTGATTGGTGAACGTTCCCTTCTCAGATTGTTTGACTTGAAAACCGAGGAAATAATTCATCTCTCCCATCATTGACATCTCGAACTTATCCTTAATCATTTTCTCAAATTGCTGACACATGATGACGTTATTCGATCCGAAGATTATGTCATCTACATAGATCTGCACAACTAAGATGTCGTCTTCCAATCGAATGTTGAATAATGTGCGGTCTACTGTGCCTTTCTGAAAACCTCTCTGAAGAAGAAACTCAGATAGGGTATCGTACCAAGCCCTGGGTGCTTGTTTTAACCCGTACAGAGTCTTTCTGAGTCTGTAGACCTGATTTTCCTGCAGAAAGTCGGGAGGCTGTTCTACATAGACTTCTTCTTTCAGCACGCCGTTCAGGAACGCAGACTTCACATCCATTTGATAAACTCTGAATCGCTGAGGTGTTGCGTAGGCTAGGAATAGTCTGATTGCATCCAATCTTGCAACTGGAGCGAAAGTTTCGTCGAAATCTATTCCTTCATCTTGACAGTAGCCTTTTTCCACGAGTCTTGCTTTGTTCCCTACTATAACGTTTTTTTCATCTCGCTTGTTCTTGAAGACCCATTTAGTTCCAATCACGTGTTGATGCCGGGGTCTGTCAACAAGCTCCCATACTTCGTTTCTCGTGAACTGATTCAGCTCCTCCTGCATAGCTATGATCCAATTAGCGTCCTTAAGTAAATCCTCAACTGACTGAGGTTTTTCAGTGGATAAGAAGCAGGAATATAATGCGCTTTCTCCCTGACAGAATTTGGATCTTGTCTTTGCGCATGCTGAAGGATCTCCGATAATCAGATCAGAAGTGTGAGCGTCCAGCCACGATCTACGATGTTTCAACTCTTCATCTGAGATTTGTTCAACACAGATAGTAGGTGAGTTAGGCATTTCAGTTGTACTATTCTGAGATTGAAGCAATTCAGTTACTACGGTTGGGTCTCTACTTGAGTCACCGGGTTCGGGGGCATTTAGCTCGGGAACTTCATTTGTTCCCCCGAATTATTATCCTCGGTAGAGGTCTCGGTTACCACTTGGGTTTCTTCATCGACCGAGTGACACGGGATTGACTTCGTTCGGTAGAGTCAACTGCTCACCTACTTTTTGCCGCTGGCCGAGATTCAGTAGACTTTCCTCTTCTGAATCATCATCCCAACACAGTTGGATCTTTTCAACTTTATCTTTCAGGCTCAGATCCTGTAGCTGCTTACTGATGTCCTCACACTCTGGTTTAGAGTTCCTGTTCCTGTCTTCAGTAGCAAACTCATTAAAAACAACATGAGGGCTCTCCTCCACGCAAAGGCTCCGGTAGTTAAAGACTCTGAAGGCTTTGCTGACCCGGGAGTATCCTAAGAAGACTCCCTGATCTGAATTGCTATCAAAATTCCTCAACTAATCCTTCCCATTATTGTGGATAAAGCATGAACACCAAAAAATATTGAAATAAGATAAAGAAGGCTTCCTGCCGTTCCATAATTCATATGGTGTCTTCTTATGCTACTTAGTCAGTAGAGATATGTTCTTAGTGTAACATGCAGTGCCAGTAGCTTCTGCCCATAATTTGGTTGGGAGTCCCTAGTCTGCGAGCAGGGTTCTTGCTGCTTCTTTGAGTGTTCTATTCTTCCTTTCAGCAACCCCATTTTGTTGAGGCGTGCGCACGGCAGACGTCTCATGCTCTATGCCTTCAGCTTTGCAGAACTCTTCCACCATCGAATTCAGGAACTGAGTTCCTCTGTCTGAACGTTTCTTGACAATCTTGGTGTTCTTCTCGACACTGAGCTTTTTTCAGAAGCGTTGGTAACTCTGATTTGACGTCAGACTTGTTGGCAATAAATATGACCCATGTGTAGCGCGAGTAGTCATCAATGACCACTAAAGCATACTTTTTGCCTCTGATCGTCACCAGAGAGACTGGACCTAATAAATCCATATGTAGCAGCTGAAGGATTCCATCAGTGGAAGGAGATGAAACAAGTGGATTTTGATTCCTTGTTTGGTTTCCCTTCAGACATAATTCACACTGAGTGTCTTTGCTGAATACTTCATTCGCCAGTCTTCTTGCTAGAGTGTTTCTAGCTAGCTTGTTGAGTGTCTTGAAGTTGAGATGGCTGAGTCTTCTATGCCAGAGTTACCCCATTCTGTTGTCGTTCTTTGACAACAAACAAGCTTGAGGTTCAGCTGAGTTCCAGTAAGCTACGTAGATATTCTTCTTGCGCGAACCTGACAACACTGTTTTCCCTGTAGATTTATCAATGACTTCACAGAAACCAGCGTCAAAGATCACTCTATTCGAGTTATCACAAAATTGACTAGCAGAGAGAAGATTATGCTGAAGTCCTTCAACATATGATACTCTTGGAACTGTTGCGGTTCCAATGCAGAGTGTTCCATAGCCTCTGGTATAGCCTTTTGCATTGTCTCCAAACTCGATTCGTGGTCCTTCTTCAGTAGTATAATTATTTAGTAGGTCCTTTTGGTATGTCATATATCTTGAGCATCCGCTGTCCACATACCAAGGATCCTTGTGCACCTGCAAAACAGAATTATATTTAGGTACCCTTTATTTTTGATTTTGGGTCCTTAGATGTTAATTTTGGAAACCCAGATTTGTCTTACGACCCTGGTGGTCTCAGACATTTTCTTCCCACTTTGATCAACATACTTGACCACTGGACTGGTCAATGCTGACTTCTGAGGCATCACAGGTTCAGGAGTCCTGATCTTTTGAGTAGGTGGACTGCTGACCTTTGCCTTCTGCACGACTTTCTTCTTCTTCTTCTGACTCTTAGGTCCTCTCCTGACTATAGGATCATAATAATATGACCCATACTGAGCAGGATGTGTCAACTGCGGAGGTCCATACTGATCAGCCCACTTAACTTTGCTAGTTCCCCCTTGACTAAATTGGGGTGATTTGGAACTAATCTTCTTGTCAGAATGTTGATAGCTGGGATGAGGTGCCGTCATATTCTGTTTGTTCTTGGCTAGGGGGTTCCGAATTTCTGCGTTCATGGTCTCCCCTTGAACAAATCTATCAGCTAGTCGGTTTTCTGAGCGTACGGGGGCAGATAAGGAGGCTCCATGGCTGAATCCAAGGCCCTCCTTGCAGTGCTTAGGCTTGTTGCTAGCAAGCATGGCCTCAGGCTTCTTTTCAGCGCCCATGTACCGCTCTGTCATCAGGTTCCTCCAAACATCAAAGCTTTTCTTCAGCAGTTCATGCTCGGTCTAAAGTCCTGAAAACTCTTGCTTCAGTAGACTCAGTTCAGTATCTTTCTGAGTCAAGTCATTGGTCAGTACTGAAATCTGATCTTCTTGATGCTGAGACTTGGCCATCAGAGAGTTTATCTCCTCCCTGAGTCTCAACACTAGTCCTTCTGACTCAGTAGCTACCTGACTCTCCTGAGAAAGTCTCTGATTCTCCACTTTTGGGGTATCCAACTCCTGAAGAGTCTTAATGAGCTGCAGACTCATCTGAATCTGCTCGTCGAGTAGTTCTTCATATGAGATTGCGACGTCCAGATTCTCATCTGCACCAGAAATAGTGTCTTGTGTGCAGTGTGAAGAGGAGTTAAATGAAGTATGAGAGTTTACCTCATCCTCTTCTCCTGCCATGAGATACTTTTCAGTGTCTTCTTCAAGCTTTACGACCATGAATGCCGCTTCATCGTCGGATGAATCCATGAAGGAATCAACTTCATCTGAGTCGTCTGAGAGTTCACCAGCTATATATGCTTGACGCTTCTTGATGAACTTCTCCCTTCGAGCTTTGCGTGCTGCTCTCTCAGCAGTACTGAGCTCAGGACAATCATATTGATAATGTCCTGGCTTCTTGCAGTTGTAGCAGGTAGTGACTCTCTCTTCTTTGCTCTGTCTGCTCTGTCTCAACCACTTTCTGAACCTCGGCTCTGTCTACTCTCTCTCAACTACTTTCTTGAAGTTTGCTCTGTCTCAGCCACTTTTTGAACCTCGGCCAATGACAAGCAGCCACGTATCCTATATCTATTAAAGCTGCAAGTCAACAACTTTCCAGAAAAGGAGGGAAAGGACACTGTCACCAAACTTCAAAAGAGTCGTTAGCTACCCAAAAGAGAGAGACAAAGGATCGTCTTCTCCAACGGATCTATCCTAATATCTTCTCCATAAATAGAGCGATAAATCAAAATTTGAAGTTAACGGGAAGAACACGAGAGAACATACAGAGCATTCAAACGAGCAAAATTCAAAAAGCCTAAGTCTTCCGCAAGAAGTTCAAAAAATCTATCTCTGGCGAAAGACTTCATTCCAGCTCTTAGGGAACCAAGCAGAACTGATTAATACAGCCTCTAGTATCCAAACGACGATACACGAACCCAAAGCTATATGCAGCTGTTCGTCGTTCTAGAAGCCACTTCCTTGTTCCATATCCCTCTAACCTAAGCTCAATAGAATATATCCATAGCTTAGACGAAGGAGTTCACCTTTGAACTAATCCTTATTGTAAAGGACTCCTTCACAGTTGGAGAGTTTTTCAAACACTCAGTTTGATAACCGTGTAAACTGAGACTTGCTTAGAATAAATCTCAAGACCAGTGTTTGTCCAGCATACAAACCAACTGAGACTATCTCAGTATAATAAATAGCTTCCTGATATTTCGGGATAGTGGACGTAGGATTTTTGTGTCCGAACCACTTTAAAAACCTCTGTGTCATGTGTTCTGTTTTTAACTGTTGCATTGATTTACTGTTCATACTGAAAACCTTCTTTAAATCATTTAACTGACTTTCAGCAAACTTAACAGACTGCACTAATCAACTGAAACTGTTTTAATAAAAGCATTTTCCTAACTCAACTGAATTGGGCCTACACTATTCCGCACCACTGAACTCTATCTGCAAGATACTGAATTCTGACTCTCAGTCAGCTAGCAGGTCTCAGTAGAGTCAGTCACTCTGCCAACACGATTCAGAATAGCTTATCTGGTCTGCTGAACCTGTTCAGTACGACATCATCCTGAAAAAGGATTGTTCGTGTTTAAGTTGAGAAAATCGGTTTTCAGGTGTATTCACCCCCCCCCTCTACACTTGAACGTGCTCTCGGGACCAACAATTGGTATCAGAGCAGGAGTTTTGTAAGACTCTTGTTATTCTGAAACTGGTCTACTTGAACGGATCCGGAAAATGTTTTCACTGCATATCATTCTTCATTCACATCATTATTCATCATGTCTAATATGTCAGAGATAAGGATGGTTCCAATGTTCTCAGTAGAGAACTATGGTGTATGGCGAGTCAGAATGGAAGCTCATCTAACCTCTCTCCACGACAGCATGATAGAGGTTCTAGAGGATAGACCTGTCGTTCCCATGATCGATAGCGTCGTAGCTCAGGATCCAGCAGATGGAGGTGGAATGGTGACCGGGAAGAAGATTCCCAAGGACAGAAGTCTCTTCACCCCAGAGGAGAAGAAGCTTCACAACTTAGACCGCGTCGCCAGAAATGCCATACTGACCACCCTGAATGATTCCAATCTCGGGAGAGTTCAGGACTGCAAGTCCGCGAAGGAACTCTAGGATGCTCTAGCGCTACTGAGTCGGGGGACTCAGAAGATCAAAGCAAATAAACTTGCGTTGGAACTCCAAAAGCTGGAGAGATTGTCCCTCATGCCTGGTGACACCATTGAAGATCTCAACGTCAGATTTACAGATCTGATGAACTCTATCAACGGGCTGGGAAAGACATTCTCCAACCGAGAGATGAATCTCAAAATTTTGAGGGCACTGCCAGACGGTCACTGGACCCCCTTTGCTACTTTATTGCGTCATTCTGATTTAGATATTGTTACTCCTGACCATATCTTTTCAGAACTTAAAGCAGAGGAATTCGAGTTTGGCTTACCTCAAAGGAAGCAGCGAGCTGAAGCTGATACTAAAATCGACCATGCCTTTAAAGCATCAGTCAGCACAACAGCTCCAGCGTCTAGCAAGGCTGAACCTTCACTCACTGACATACAAGAAGGAAATCTAGTAAAGAAGTACGCACTGCTTGCCGTAAAGTATCGGAAGGAGAAGGAGAGGCGTAAAAAAGTGACTAAAGCCCTCAGAGAATCCAAGGGTAAGTCTGAATACACGCCTAAGCGCACTCCTGACTCGTATACTTCTAAATACAGGAAAAAGGATGACTCAGCACAGTCGAAAGACAGTGAAAGAAAGGAAGAAAGAGTCACCACCTGCTATAACTGCAAGAAGCCAGGACACTATCAGTATGACTGTCCTGAGCTCAGTACTGCTGAACGAGCAACACGTAAAGCAAGAAGGGAGAAGTTCATCAAGAAGAGACAAGCATACATTGCTGGTGAACTCTCAGACGACTCAGATGAAGTCGATTCCTTCATGGATTCATCTGATGATGAAGCAGCTTTCATGGCCCTAGAGCTTGAAGCTGAAGAAGACGTTGAAATGTGTCTCATGGCAGGAGAAGAGAATGAGGTAAACTCTCATGAACCATTTAATTCCTCTTCATACTGCACACACGACACTCTTTCAGGTGCAGACGAGAATCTGGACGTCGCGATCACATATGAAGAACTACTCGACGAGCAGATTCAGATGAGTTTGCAGCTTAGTAAGACTTTTCAGGAATTGGATACCCTGAAAGTGGAGAATCAGAGACTTTCTCAAGAAAGTCAAGTCGTTACTGAGTCAGAAGGACTTGTGTTGAGACTCAGGGAGGAGATAAACTCTCTGATGGTCAAGTCTCAGCATCAAGAAGAACGAGATCTCGGCTTGACCAAGCGACTCGGAAAGATCGGCCGAGTCTACTGAAGCAAAAGTTGTCAGGACTTTAGACCGAGCATGAAACGCTGAAGAAAAGTGATGATGTCAGGAGGAACATGATGACAGAGCGATATATGGGTGCTGAAAAGAAACTGGAGGCTATGCTAGCAAGCAACAAGCCCAAGAATTGCATGGAGGGACTTGGATTCAGCCAGGGAGCCTCCTCATCTGCCCCCGTATGCTCAGAAAATCGGCTAGCTGATAGATTTGTTCGAGGGGAGACCATCAATGCAGACATACTGAACCCCTTAGCCAAGAACAAACAGAAGATGAAGGCACCTCATCCTACTCATCAGCAATCTGATAAGAAGATCAGCACCAGATCACCCTAGTTTAGTCAAGGGGGAACCAGAAAAGCAAAGTGGGCTGATCAGTATGGACCTCCTCAACTGACACATCCAGCTCAGTATGGGTCATATTACTATGATCCAATAGTCAGGAGAGGATCCAAAAGTCAGAAAAGGAAGAAGAAAGTCGTACAGAAGGCAAAGGTCAGCAGTCCACCCACTCAGAAGATCCGGACTCCTGAACCTGAAAAGCCTCAGAAGTCAGCAGTGACCAGTCCAGTGGTCAAATATGTTGACACAAGTGGAAAGAAACTGTCTAAGACCACCACGGTCGTAAGACAGATATGGGTTACCAAAACTAACATCTAAGGACCCAAAATCAAAAATAAAGGGTACCTAAATATAATTATGTTTTGCTCAAGACACATGACGTACCAAAAGGACTTGCTGAAGAATTATACTCCTGAAGAAGGACCCCGAATCGAGTTTGGAGACAATGTTAAAGGCTACACCAGAGGCTATGGAACACTCAACATTGGAACTGCAGCAGTTCTAAGAGTATCATATGTTGAAGGACTTCAGCATAACCTTCTCTCTGTTAGTCAATTTTGTGATAACTCGAATAGAGTGATTTTTTACGTTGGTTTCTGTGATGTTATTGATAAATCTACAGGGTAAACATTGTTATCAGGTTCGCGCAAGAAGAATATCTATGTAGCTGACTGGAACTCAGCTGAACCTGAAGCTTGTTTGTTGGCGAAAAATGAGAACGAACGGGGGTGGCTTTGGGCACGTAAGACTCGGCCATCTCAACTTCAAACCGCTCAACAAATTGGCTAGAAACACTCTAGCAAGAGGACTGCCGAATGAAGTATTCAGCAAAGACACTCAGTGTGAAGCATGCCTGAAGGGAAAGCAAACAAGGAATCAAAATGCGCCAGTTCCATCTCCTTCCACTGATGGAATCCTTCTGCTGCTACATATGGATTTGTTCGGTCCAGTCTGTCCGGTGACGATCAAAGGCAAAAAGTGTGCATTAGTGGTCATTGATGACTACTCACGCTACACATGGGTCATATTTATTGCCAACAAGTCTGACGTCAAAACAGAGTTACCAACGCTTCTGAAAAGGCTCAGTGTCGAGAAGAACACCAAGATTATCAAAATACGTTCTGACAGAGGAACTGAGTTCCTTAATTTCATGGTGGAGGAGTTCTGCAAAGTAGAAGGAATAGAGCATGAGACGTCTGCCGCACGCACGCCTCAACAAAATGGGGTTGCTGAGAGGAAGAATCGCACACTCAAAGAAGCAGCAAGAACCCTGCTCGCAGACTCATGACTCCCAACCAAATTCTGGGCAGAAGCTACTGACACTGCATGTTACACTCAGAATCGATCTCTACTGACAAAGCAGCATAAGAAGACACCATAAGAACTATGGAACGGCAGGAAGCCTTCTCTATCTTATTTCCATATTTTTGGGTGTTCGTGCTTTATTCACAATAATGGGAAAGATCAGCTGAAGACTTTTGATAGCAAGTCAGATCAGGGAGTGTTCTTAGGATACTCCCGGGTCAGCAAAGCCTTCAGAGTCTTTAACTATCGGACCCTTTGCGTGGAGGAAAGCCCTCATGTTGTTTTTATTGAGTTTGCTACTGAAGACATGAGCAGAAACTCTGAATCTGAATCTGAGGACATCAGTAAGCAGCTACAGGATCTGAGCTTAAAAGATAAAGTCCAAAAGATCCAGCTGTGTTGGGATGATGATTCAGATGAGGAAACCGAAGACAAGTTTACTGAATCTCAACCAGCAGCAGAAGTAGCTGAACAGATTGACTCTCCAGAACAGAGTCAATCCCAGGTAACTCAGGTCGATGAAGAAACCCCTGTGGTAACTGAGACCTCTACTGAGAAAAATAATTCAGGGGGAACTAATGATGTTCCTGAGCTAAATGCCCCTGAACCTGGTGACTCGGTAGATCACACTCTTGTAACTGAACTGCTTCAATCTCAGAATAGTACAACTGAAATGTCTAACTCACCTACTATCTGTGTTGAACAAATTTCAGATGAAGAGTTGAAACATCGTAGATCGTGGCTGGATGCTCACACTTCTGACTTAATTATAGGAGATCCTTCAGCAAGCATAAAGACAAGATCCAGATTCTGTCAAGGAGAAAGCGCCTTATACTCCTGCTTCTTGTCTACTGAAGAACGTCAGTCAGTTGAGGACGCACTGAAAGATGCTAACTGGATCATAGCCATGCAGGAGGAGCTGAATCAGTTCACGAGAAACAAAGTTTGGGAGCTTGTTGACAGACCCCGACATCAACATGTGATCGGAACTAAATGGGTCTTCAAGAACAAGCGTGATGAAAACAACGTCATAGTAACCAACAAAGCAAGACTCGTGGCGAAAGGCTACTGTCAAGCCGAAAGGATAGATTTCGATGAAACTTTCGCTCCAGTTGCAAGATTGGGGGCAATCAGACTATTCCTAGCCTACGCAACACATCAAAGATTCAGAGTATATCAAATGGATGTGAAGTCTGCTTTCCTGAACGGCGTACTGAAAGAAGAAGTCTATGTGGAATAGCCTCCCGGTTTTCAGCAGGGACATCAGGTTTATAGACTCAGAAAGGCTTTGTATGGGTTAAAACAAGCACCCAGGGCTTGGTACGATACCCTGTCTGAGTTTCTTCTTCAAAAAGGTTTTCAGAAGGGCACAGTAGACCGCACATTATTCAGTATTCAACTGGAATATGACCTATTACATGTGCAGATCTACGTAGATGACATCATCTTCAGGTCGAAGAATGTCATCATGTGTCAGCAGTTTGAAAGAATGATGAATGATAAGTTCGAGATGTCAATGATGGGAGAGATGAATTATTTCCTCGGTTTTCAAGTCAAACAATCTGAGAAGGGGACGTTCATCAATCAAGGCAAATATACTCGAGACCTCATCAAGAGATTCGGTTGCACATCCGGCAAACCAATCAAGATCCCGATGAACACGAATATGAAGATCGATCTTGATAAAGAAGGAGTATCAGTACACCAAACTGAATTTCGTGCTATAATTGGTTCTCTATTATACTTAAAACCTACTCGTCCTGACATAACTTATGTTGTAGGTGTCTGCGCTCGATTTCAGGCGAATCTAAAGTAGAGTCACATAGACTCAGCAAAGAAGATTCTCCTCTATCTTAGAGGAACACCTGACATGGGTTTATGGTATCCAGCTGATGATAATATAGAACTAACTGGTTATTCTGATGCTGACTATGCAGGATGTAGAATTGACTGAAAGTCAACTTCCGGAACGTGTCAATTCCTTGGCAGTAAGCTGATTTCATGGTTTTCAAAGAAACAGCATTCAGTAGCGACGTCAACTACTGAAGCTGAATACAGCAGCTACCCGACTATGACGTCATTCAGAATGAAGTGCCGATCTTCTGCGATAGTACCAGTGCCATTGCAATCACTCAGAATCCTGTACTTCATACGAGATGCAAGCACGTGGACATCAGACACCACTTCATTCGTGACCATGTCGAAAAGAAGGATATCAGGATGTAAAAGATCCATACTGATCATCAAAGGGCTGATATACTGACCAAGCCTCTAGCTGAAGCTAGATTCAGAGAACTTTCAGTAGAGCTAGGTCTGCTGGACCCTACTGACTCCAGTCAGTAAGAGGATTAAGGAGAGGAGCATTCAGTAAAGGGGAATGTTCACTCTCAATACTGAGTAAAATCAGTAAGTAGAGACTCAGCAACCATCTACACGAGGTATCAGCTGACTACGATGTTCAGCTAACAGGTTTGCATATCTCTACTCAATAGCCTATATATTAATTCTGTGCATTTATGATCAGATTCAGCATCGTAGTCAATGCCTTAGGAAATGTCATTTAATTTTAACGGATCACATTGAATACACGACATTCTATGTACAAGCATGCTGAACCCTGCCACGCATTAAATGCATGTCGTATCAAGTTACTACTTGGCTATCTTCAACTGGCTTTTGACTTAGGCGGCTAATTTGATCATTGCCTATTTTATAAAACTTAATCCTAGCCGTCCATCTAAAAAGCGTGTTCAAACAGAACCATTGATCTTTAACTGTTTATCTTCTCTAAGATATATATATATATATATATATATATATATATATATATATATATATATATATATATGTGAGTTCAAATCTTTGACACCGCCATTTCATAACTGTAAATATCTTAAATACCCGAGATTTTCTAAGATACTTATTACATTCTATCCAAATTCTTTTCAAAATATTCAGAAAATCTTTTGGTAATTCTTCAATGATTATAAAGTATCGTATGGTTTTTATTTCTCTTATATGTTAATCGATACTGACCTATGCTGTGTATGCAGATTACAAAAATGACAGGAAATGCTGTTATGGCTCCAGAGAATATGCAAGAGATCCTCGAAAAGGATCGAGTCTGGTGGGAGCCTGTCATGGAATTTGATGAGTGCGACCTGGACTTTATGGAGGAGATATTCTATGCTCTCACAGAAACCGGTCTGGAAGGATTTCTGACGAGAAGGCCGACTTTCTTCCTCCCGCGCCAAGTTGTAGAGATCTACTCGAACTCTGATTCAGTAGATGGAGATATCAGAGGGAGATTCGTCGTCCACACAGTAGGCGATCCCTCCCGCTCCATGATTGAAGTGAAGCAGATGTACATCCGCGAAGCTCTTCAGAAAAGCTTCAACCTCCCCAACTCAGGATTCAGCACCGTCGCTTACAAAGATGATTTGATGGATGAGTACCTTACCGAGTTCTGCGGGAAGCCAATAGTGTTCAGAGCCGCGTTTCCCAAGAACGCTATGCTCCCTCAGTACAGAGCACTAGCATATATTGTGACTCGATTCTTCGACAAGTCAAGCATGCTCGTTTGACCAAGTGTCCAGACCCAAACTGCAACTGATGATGGCCATATATGATCGGGTCAAGATCAACTGGACAGAATTTTTCCTCAGAGAGTTCATGATGCAGTCAGCCAAATTTGATAAGGCGTCCAATAGGCTCAGCGTCAAAGGAAAGCTCCTATACGGACTTAAACTCTCAGTGATGATAGAAGATTTCTGCGCATCTGACAAGGTCACCTTTGCTGACAAACAATACTTCAACGTGAAGAAAGTCAGATTCCAGAATAGGTCAGCAGCCCTTCAACAGATTGGCTCAGGGCCAGCTGCACCTACGAGTGGGACTCAGCAGACCTCAACACCGAAGAAGAAGAGGTCCCCACCAAAATCCACACCAAAGATGCCAACCAAAAAGCTGAAGACGGTCAGCGAGGTTGCGCCCACTAAAACTGTGGTGGAAACAGAGGCCGTCATTACTCAGCCACCACTACAGCTGAGAGACGAGCCTGAGTCTTCTGAGAAGACTCGATCAGTGGAGAAAATCGTTTCCACTGAACATGGAGAGACAATGGACCAAGGGGTCCAAGCTGAAGAGATCCAATCAGAAGTCCAGACTGAAGAAGTCCAGACAATGGAGAGCCCCTTGGACGTACCTCCACTCAACAGCATCCCATCTGCTGAGAAACAGGCATCTCCTATCGAAGTCGAGAGCTCGGAGACAGCCTCGGTGTCAGAATCTGTCGGGATGGAGGCCTCAACGCTCAAATCCAGAGCCTCCCGAGAGATTTCTGAAGTAATTCCGGAGATCGCCAGCCACACAGATCTTGTCATATTGGCTAGGCAGGCGAGACTCCATATGTTGATCAGGTTCCAGGAATGGCACAATCTGAAAACTGTTAAAAAACAAAAATCATTTTTTTCTTTTTTCTTTTTCATTAGATCTTTCTGAGAGGATCCTGTGAACAGCTCCATGAAGAAGAGCTGCTGATAAGAGGGAAGATTGGCTACTCAGAACCATCTGACCTCGGCACGCTCGAGGATCTAAGGGCGGCCATGCACGCTTTGCTGAATGAGAGACAGTCAGTCTCAGCACCCGCACCCTCAGATGGGTCTGACCCCGATGGTCAGGACCCACCCCATGATTCAGGCCCTAAGAAGCCTGATGAGGGAACTCAACAGGACAAGGATGTCACTGCATCTACTGCTGACCCTCCACTCAGCATCCTTGGTCCTGGGCAGACGGTGGCTGGTACTTCGAAGGCAGCTGATCCTGCTCAGCTTCTTCTCTAATCTGCTTTCGAAGTAGCACCCAGCCCAAAGAGCCGTCGTTCGAAAACAGTGGCCAGGGCACTGAAGAATCAAGGTACTCAGAATCGCCTTCTTGCTCGTACCGTCCACAAAACTTGGCGGCAAACCACTGAGGCACAGAGTGCAAAGCTGCAGGAACTCAGAACCGCCATTTCTTCATCCCAAGTCCCTGACTTCTCCAATATTCTGACGAATGCCTTAGCTGCACGGAGAGCTGATTTTGAGGCACAGCTCAAGATGATTCAGGAAGGCCAGGATAAACTGATGAATCAATACAAGGCCGATCAAACCGCTCACACTGAATCAGTCACAACCATCTCTCAAGCCAACGAACTCAGAATCCAAACTATTCAGAAGGATCTTGAAGAGAAGGTTGAGCAGCAGCTGAAAGAGTTCAAGGCTGCAGCAGATCTCTCACACAAAGAATACAGCGATCAGCTGACCAACAAGAGAAATGAGCTGCATGAGGCATTGACCAAGATTCATACAAGATTAGACGATCTGTCAGCCTCCTACAAAAGCCTGAACAGAAAGGTATCTGCTCCGGCCCCAACCCTACTTGCTGATGCCAAAAAGGGGGAAAGTTTGGCAAAGAAAAGGGAAAGTGTAATAGAGAAATCCACTAAGGGGGAAGTTGCCAAGGAGCTGATACTGAAGGCTCCGAAGAGAGCAAGGTCAGTAGCAGGGGCAACCTCAACTCAGTCATCCGCCCCTACTGTACCTACTTAAACTGGCGAGGCCCAGGGTGTCTCAGCTGCAGCTGCAGCATCAACTGAGACTGGCCCAAGTGGCTCAGGAGCCAGAGAAGTCGCTACTCAAGCAACACAGACTTCCCTTGATATTATTAAGGAAGTTGCCGAGTATGCTGACGAGGAGGACTCAGAAGAGGAAGAAGCACCTCTTCCTCCTCCTGTTGCCGGCAAAGGCAAGAAAGTTCTGAAACTCCCAACCCCTCCCTCCAAGAAGAAAGGACCCAAGAGGTTCATTACCCCGGAGGAGGAGGCTCAGATAGCCGCAGACGAGAAGCTGGCTAGTGAGATAGCCAAAGCTGAAGCAGCCAACAAACCCAAACCGAAGCCTATCAAAGGCAAATCTAAGGCTCCAGCTGGAGGCAAGAGAACAAGTGCAAGGCTGCCTCCCAAAACGCTTAAACTCAGCGACGAAGCTGAGAAGGAAAAGGAGCAGCAGCAGCAGCAATCTACTGAGCAGCAGGGCGCCTCCGAAGAAAAATCATCAACTCCCGCTAACTCAGAAGAAGAGCCACCTCACAAGCCTTCCTACACTGCCTCTAAGGCACAGGAACAAGAAATGGAAGGCCTCAGTTAGACAGATACTTATATAGAGGTGAAGAGGCCAGGCAAATTGAAGCAGTCAGAGAGAGATTACATATAGCAGATCTTGAGGCCCTCAGGCTGAGAACGGAAAAGGAAGCTAGTCAGAGGATCCCCTCAAAGGCTGACATCCCCTACGCACGGGAGATTCGTAAAGCCTACGGATCCGAAGACTCACGAGATGGCCTAGAAACGAGATGAATGGATGCCGGTGGAATTCACGCGAGAGGTGGGAAGCGCTGAAAATCGAGTTCATTAAAAGAAACTATTTCTGGAGATTCTGGTCTGAGAAGCGCAAAGTTGTGGCTTATACTGAATGGATAATGAGAGCCGACTTAGACATGCATGCCAGATTGCAGAAAGCTGTCAAAAAAAATGTCGAAGTCAGAGTTCCAGACCCTAGAATCCTGCTACCCCCACAGAGACTTGACGGATCTATTCACTATGGGGTAATAGAGAAAGAAGTGAAGGACGCTGCTGAAGCCAAATTTCTTGATGAAGAAGACCCAGCGGACTTTGCTGAGATACTGAAGCTGAGAAAAGTCACTTATCACATATATTGAGTGCCTCTTCCTGAATCTCAATCCCAAGATTTCAAAGAAAGGATTAGGCAGTTCAAATGACTTCTGGCTTCTGTGTTCTCTTTGTATCTTTTTCTTCTAGTCTAGCAGAGATGTAACTGTATTGAACCTCTTTACATATATAATATCTCTGTTTGGCTTTGACAATATCTTATTGTCTGAATAGCCGTGTTTATTTTTTGCTTAACACTCAGAATCACTGAAGTGATTACTAACTCACACACTCACTATCTCACTACAACAAAAACGCTGAACCGTTGTCTATCACGAAACATTGCGTTGTCGTAGGTACCGTTGTCGTAGGTCTTCGCTGATAGACAACGGTTCTTTAAGATTTTTGACAACGGTTGTAAACCGTTGTCTTTTACAACCGTTGTCTTTTGAATGTTCCACCCGTTGTCATTTGATCTTTCGACAACGATATAAAACCGTTGTCGTATCATTTTTTTTTCCGTTGTCGTATGTATATTCAACAACGGTTTCCTATCGTTGTCTTTCACTTTTTCAGCTGTTGTAGTATGTATTTATGACAACGATTTGTAACTGTTGTCTTTCCGTTATTTTTACCGTTGTGAAAGATACTTTAGGCAATGGCTAAAAATCGTTGTCGTAAACATTACCACCGCTGTGGTATGTGTTTTTTACAACGGTTTCAACCGTTGTCGTAGACATGCATGTCTACCGTTGTCGTATATACTTTTAACAAGTATTTTCATAAAATCAATTTACCAACATCAATAAAACCAATAAAATCCTGTAATATTTTCATAAAATACTTATCAAAAAATTCCATACTGTAATAATAATTCATTGTTCTACGACTAAAATCTCAAATACGTACAAAATATAACAAAAGAAGTTCATTACAAAACACCTTGCCGTTTCTTCGAAGATTGATTGAAACATTTAGCAAGAAGTTGGTTGTATTCGGAACCAAGTACTTGAGCCCAAATCATAAACACCTTGCCGCCTTGGTCTTTCTTGTCCTATTCCCTGCAACTTTCATTTTTTTATTAGCAGTATCACTTTGAGCCACAAGTAACTTGTTTGCCAAAAAACAATTATTCATTTTCGGAGAATCACAATCAACATATATCTAATATATATACTATATACTAACATGCATGGATCGGATTCACCAAAAGAGCAAAGAAGATAGCTTTATACGAGGAGAATGGAAAAACAATCAAATGATCAATACAACTCGGAGATCCTATGACAAGTACCAAGATGAAATCCAGAAGGAAGAGTAGCAGCAACTCTAAATCACCAATAAACCAAAAATATTCCTTTAACGTAATTCAGATAAACATCACATTCTCAAAAAGAACTATGGTGCATATTCTCAAACATCATATTCTCAAAAAGAACTATGGTGCATATTCTCAAACATCATACCAGAACAAACAAAATAATCCAGTAACACAAATGATCCACGCAAAAATGGCCCAACTCTTGGAGAGTGAAATTTATATGATTATGAATTACCTTCAACTAACTTATATATCGCTGAATACATTCTGCCCACTCTTTCCTCACAATATTAATGTCATCCAGTACGTAATTTCTTCGTTTGAACTGTTATGGATAAACAAATCACAGTAAAAAATCCTTTCAATAACCTTTCTATAAAATAATTATAGATGAAATTAATTACCATCTCAACCATCCCAAGCATATCACTCCCTTTAGAATTAGACTCAACAATGTCTCTCATATATCTCATCACTTAATAACCGCATTGGTATGAGTCTGGTTGTGTGGGCACCTACATTGAAATATAACTAACATTAATTATTTGTTATTGTTAACTCATATGAATAATTGTAACGTTGGAGAAGCTTCATAGACAATGCATCTGCAACTTCTATTTTTTTTTTCAATCTCTGCCTACATATAAAAGTTAGTTGATATAACAAATGAGTTAGTTTATCCATAACCATGGACCTATGACCTTCTAACGCACTATAATTATTTTTAGTATTAACTCCTTTGGGGTGGCCTAATGGTGGAATGGAGAAAGTTTGTGGCTGCAGCTTACGAGTTGAAATCTTACTTATAAGTCTATCCCATGGCACAATATTTTCATTTATGGTTTGTTTATATGTGTGTGAGTGCAGCGACTGTGATTTCCTCGTATTAGATGCATAAGATTCCATTCATGATTAGATGATCCTGACCTAAAATGCAGAAAATTGGAAGGCCAACCTATCTTTTGTGCATTCTCCTCCTGCCAGTCACGATAAACCGTGAACAACTCCAGAAGCACATTGGGATCTAAAGTACCTAGACAAAATAACAAAGGAAATAAAATTTGTGGGCCAACCAAATTGATTAAGGCTATTATGAAAAGCAAACAGACCGGAAAAGAAAAAACAAGAAGACTTGCACCCTTGTATGAATGAAAGAAATCATCCTGTAGTACTTGATACTTTTTCCCTGAAATTACACCTATAAGATTGCATTTATCCTCGGCAAGAAAATGATTCAAGGTTTCACTATCTCTATCATCAACATATAGTATTCTTACAACAAAGTCAATCAACTAATAACTCATGAAAAATATAAATCCGGTCATCCGGATTTTTATTGCACCTCATGCCAATCACTTGACTACGGCTTAGTGCAAGGTTTCCTGTATTTATCTTTCTTTGACATTTCAAAGACAGATCTACCAGAGTAAACGCCACTCCATTAACATATAATGAAAATGTAAACAGCATTACAAACTCAATTCAAGTTATGGAGAAAATATCAGCTAGTTGTTGGACAGTGGATAACAGAGACGTGTAGGAACCATTAATAGAAAGCAAAAATAGAATACATCATACAGGATATCTGACAGTAGATGGGCAATGTGATACATTAATATGCAAGATGTGAAGCATTAAACTTTCTTATTCAACTTAATATCCTCTAAAGTTGGAAGATGTCAAAGATTCGGTTTCACATGAAACCAGAAATAAATAGAAGAAATTGACAATTCTGGAATATCTAATCCCATACACAACACAAGCACCATGAATCTGTATTAAGTGATCAACACATAAAGTTTACAATTAAAATCTCATATTGGAGGGAAATTAAGATAGCATCAGAGCAAATCTAAATCTCAAATCTAAGAGGAGCCAATTAAATTGATTAACTGAACTAAGTTATGAAACAACAAGTTTCAAATAAAATCAACAGTACCAGAAACAACATAATTCATAGAACTTCACTAGTAGAACTCAATACCAACAAAATTTCTTAGTGCAGAATAAGTCCAGAGGCCATTAAATTTCTGAGATAGATTAAGTGAACAATTGAAAAACTAAGGAATGTAACAGATCCAATATCCAAGTACGCCCAATTCAAACTTCATGAAAGCAACAATTTTCTACTTAAATTAGTGGAATCCAACAGCACAACTCTGATGAAGAAAGCAGAGATTGGAGTAGTGCACGTACCTAGGGAGGGCGAGAGAGCGAGGGTGTTGCTAGATGGTAAGCAGAACGTGAAGAAATGGTAACTGTCACACCCCATTCTGGAAGGAACGGGTACGAAAAAGGAATGATATCTCCAAGAGATAAAATCGGCATCGGATAGGAATAATTTCGGGCTACGGAGCGGGAAAGTGAAAAAGTGTGGATCCACTTCCTTAATTATTATAGTTTATATTTAAATATGTTTATGATAATATGTATAGCCTATAAAAGACATGTTGGCATAAGGGTATGGTATCCAATATCAAATGAAATCAATCTTCTCTCAATTCTCTCCTCTCTCTCGAAATGTTCTCCTCTCTCTCTAAACTCTTCTCTACAAACTCTTCCTATCCCTATCACTCGTCCCTCTCAACTCAACTCTCTTAATCTCTCACAATCAACGATCGCTCCATGTTCATCTTCTTCTACATTTAACGGGTTGCTAACAATTATGTTTAACAATTCAGGAATTCC
Source organism: Lavandula angustifolia (assembly GCA_028984105.1). Taxonomy (NCBI): domain Eukaryota; kingdom Viridiplantae; phylum Streptophyta; class Magnoliopsida; order Lamiales; family Lamiaceae; genus Lavandula; species Lavandula angustifolia. Next base: position 23,693,487 of record CM054803.1, on the reverse strand, counting down.
GCACCGGTTTGTTACAGTGGTATCAGAGCGTCGTTCCTGCGATGAGCTGAGGGCAGAATTCCGACAATTATGGGCGGACCACCAATCGATGATGGCGGAACAACAATCGATGTTGGAGGAAATGGAGCGAGAAAATGCTCGCTACAACAACGAATTACATAGAGCAGTCCGTGATTATCTTAGTAAATCGGAAGTTCGCCGACGTCCTGCAGCCATTCCCGTTCCAAAACCTCCGGCTGCAGTACCGGTCTCAAACCCATCTCCGGTAGCCGCCCCTTCTGCAGCATCAACCCCGCCGTCGCCAACTCCGCCGGCACCCACTCCTGCAGCCGTCCCCGTTGCAGCCGTCCCTACTCCGGTAGCTGTTTCGGTCCCTACTGCCGCTGATCCAATCTCAACTGCACCGGCCACCGCCCCAGTTCCGTCGCTGCTAACTTTCCCTCCGACTGTCGAAGAAAAGGAGGAAACCCCTACCGCCCTAGTGCCGACAAAGAATCGAGTCTTGGGGACAAGACTCTATAAAGAGGGGAGTATTGTCACACCCCATTCTGGAAGGAACGGGTACGAAAAAGGAATGATATCTCCAAGAGATAAAATTGGCATCGGATAGGAATAATTTCGGGCTACGGAGCGGGAAAGTGGAAAAGTGTGGATCCACTTCCTTAATTATTATGTTTTCCTTAATTATTATATTTTATATTTAAATATGTTTATGATAATATGTGTAGCCTATAAAAGACATGTTTGCATAAGGGTATGGTATCCAATATCAAATGAAATCAATCTTCTCTCAATTCTCTCCTCTCTCTCGAAATGTTCTCCTCTCTCTCTAAACTCTTCTCTACAAACTCTTCCTCTCCCTATCACTCGTCCCTCTCAACTCAACTCTCTTAATCTCTCACAATCAACGATCGCTCCATGTTCATCTTCTTCTACATTTAACGGGTTGCTAACAATTATGTTTAACAATTCGGGAATTCCGCACCGGTTTGTTACAGTGGTATCAGAGCGTCGTTCCTGCGACGAGCTGAGGGCAGAATTCCGACAATTATGGGCGGACCACCAATCGATGATGGCGGAACAACAATCGATGTTGGAGGAAATGGAGCGAGAAAATGCTCGCTACAACAACGAATTACATAGAGCAGTCCGTGATTATCTTAGTAGATCGGAAGTTCGCCGACGTCCTGCAGCCATTCCCGTTCCAAAACCTCCATTCGCATGCCGGTCTCAAACCCATCTCCGGCAGCCGCCCCTTCTGCAGCATCAACCCCGCCGTCGCCAACTCCGCAGGCACCCACTCCTGCAGCCGTCCCCGTTGCAGCCGTCCCTACTCCGGTAGCTGTTACGGTCCCTACTGCCGCTGATCTATTCTCAACTGCACCGCCCACCGCCCCAGTTCCGTCGCTGCTAACTTTCCCTCCGACTGTCGAAGAAAAGGAGGAAACCCCTACCGCCCTAGTGCCGACAAAGAATCGAGTCTTGGAGACAAGACTCTATAAAGAGGGGAGTATTGTCACACCCCATTCTGGAAGGAACGGGTACGAAAAAGGAATGATATCTCCAAGAGATAAAATTGGCATCGGATAGGAATAATTTCGGGCTACGGAGCAGGAAAGTGGAAAAGTGTGGATCCACTTCCTTAATTATTATGTTTTCCTTAATTATTGTATTTTATATTTAAATATGTTTATGATAATATGTGTAGCCTATAAAAGACATGTTTGCATAAGGGTATGGTATCCAATATCAAATGAAATCAATCTTCTCTCAATTCTCTCCTCTCTCTCGAAATGTTCTCCTCTCTCTCTAAACTCTTCTCTACAAACCCTTCCTCTCCCTATCACACGTCCCTCTCAACTCAACTCTCTTAATCTCTCACAATCAACGATCGCTCCATGTTCATCTTCTTCTACATTTAACGGGTTGCTAACAATTATGTTTAACAATTCGGGAATTCCGCACCGGTTTGTTACAGATTGTCATGACCCGGATACACGCGTAGAGGGATGAGATTAATCCACGAAGAGTCGCGTAGCTTAATATAATCTTTCTTTATTAGTTATTTCCTTATTACAATTTTAGCCTATTTTAGATTAGGGTTTAGTTGGTAATCATGGGTTATAAATAACCGATGAAACAGTCTTTGTTATCAAGCAATGCATTAATATTTTCCTCTTAACTCTCTTCTCTCTCAATCTCTCGGTTCTCTCCCTCTCAACTCTTCTCTCTCTCTCTCTTTATCTCTCAATCTCTCTCTCTCTCTCTTGCTCTCTTGTGTTTATCGTATTAATTCATAATCTTTGTTACAAGATTGTTCTCCAGATCTATTGTTACAGAATATTCATACTAAAGGATTGAATAATAGACCTAGTCTATTACAGTGGTATCAGAGCCTCGACTCTGCGACAGTGGGCAAGCACTCCGGCAAAATCGATCTCGCGGATCGGGACGCTGCCTTGAGTGCGGTTTGTGTATTTGAAATTGTGCACTGGTGTGTTTGAAAGCTTTGGGAAATTCGAATTTTGGGTGTATTGGAGGAATTGGATTTTTGTGTGTATTGGAGGAATTGGGCAATACGATGGACACAGTATTTTCGGTGCAACTCGTGAAGGCGATCGAACGATCGATGGCGGCGACCTTCGAGCGTTCCACTGCTCAATTTGGGGAGTTCTGGAATGGAGGGTTGCCTCGGGCAGGGGGCAGAGCCAACAAATTTCAGCTGGAGAGAGGAATCCCTCCAGAGGAATTAAGTTTGTACTATCAGGATCCTCAAGGGGAAATACAGGGGCCTTTTCTTGGGGTGGAGATCATTTCATGGTTTGAGCGAGGGTTTTTTGGGGCTGATTTACCTGTTCGTTTGGAAGATGCTCCTGGTGACTCACCCTTCCAGGAATTGGGAGATGTGATGCCTCATTTAAAATTTGGACACGAATATGTAGATGGAACTGATGATAGGGTTGAATTTGAAAAGGATTTCGAGGCAAAAATTTCTTGTTACAAGCCTGAGCAGTGGGTTAATGTATCTGCCGAGGATGGACATACAGTTTCAGTTTTAGAGGATAAGGGCAAGATTCTAGAGGAAAATACTCTTGCAGATGAAAACAAGTATGCAGTCGCTATAGAGGAGGGACATAGAGCTGCTACCTTGAAGATCAAGGAAGTTTCCCATGAGTGGGACTTGGTTAACACACAGAAGCCTATCTGGATGAGGAAGTCTGAGGAAATTACGAAGGAAGAATACTCTGCTTTCTACAAAAGCATGACGAATGAAGCTAAGGCGATGTATTCTATTCCGCCACAACCGTCGATGCAGGCGGCAAGGGAGGAGAAATCTTGCACGGTGGGCTGCAAAGTTCATCTTGATGCTCACGCTGCAAAGGATTTTAAGAAAAAAATTGATGACGAGTACAGAGTCAATATGATTTTAGATAATCTACCAGTAGCTGTACTTAGGCAAAGGAGAGATGGAATTCCATCAACAACTTATGAGCACGGTTATCGTGTAGGACTCAAGGGGAACTATGGTGGGAGCAAAGAAGAGAAGTGTTTTATTCATAACCACTTAAGCTTCCGAATTATGTATCATCAAGATGTTGTAGTTCCACTTTGCCTCGAGTTTTTCAAACTAGATTTACGGGGGATTATTCATAAGGAACTGATTTTCTTGATTAAGGAGTGTTGTAGTTCTCGAGATGATATTTTGAGGCTAATTTCTGGTGGTGATGAAATGCGGGGAAACCTAGGGTTCCGGCTTAATTATCCTTGTCGTAGTATGCTTTGGATTTGTTTAGCTAAGCTAGATTTGGGTTTGATCGCATTTGCTGTGTGTAAAGGAATGTCGGAAGATGGATTCCTTGTGGGTGAAATTGACTATAGGATGATTATAAATGCTTTGTGTAAGAATGGACTCGTGCAGGCTGCTGACATGTTTATTTCTCGAGTTCTGCAACTCAAATTCGCGTTGGATGTTCTTATTTGCACTTCTCCACTTTTGGTTTATTGTAGAATCCGGGAAGTTGATGAGGCCTTCAAGGTGCTTGCATTAATGTCTGAAGAGAAGGGTTTTGGTGTTAATAGTGTTACATTGATAGAAAGGATGTCACGGACGAGAAAAGAAAATAAGAAATGTTTGCCTTTGTTGTCTGCTCAGTCTTCACGATTTGTATTCTTGGTTTCTAGCAATGTTGATAAGGCAAGAGAGTTTCTTGTTCGAGGTGTGGAGAGTGAGGAAGTGGATATCAAGTGGAGTTTAGAAGCCGTGGGTGCATTTATTAAGTCATTATGCGATGAAGGGTTAAAGAAAGAAGCTCTGATTATCCAATCAGAGCTGGAGAAGAGGGGTATATCTTCAAATGTTGTTATTTACAACAGGATTATGGGTGCTTATGGTAAGTCGAACCACATAGAGGGGGCTGAAGGTCTTTTTGCTGAGAAGAAGACAAAAGGAGTAAAGCCAACTACTGCTACTTACAACATCTTGATGGATGCCTATAGCAGAAGAATGCAACCCAAAATCGTCGAGAAACTACTACAAGAAATGGAAGCGGTTGGGTTGAAACCAAATATGAAGTCGCATACTTGTTTGATTAGTGCGTATAAGAGGCAGAAGAAAATGAGCGACATGGCTGCAGATGCGTTCTTGAAGATGAAAAGGGTCGGGATAAAACCCTCATCCCATTCGTATACTGCTCTTATTCATGCCTATTCGGTTAGTGGTATTCGAGTCTTGGGGACAAGACTCTCAAAAGAGGGGAGTATTGTCATAACCCAAATACACGCGTAGAGGGATGAGATTAATCCACGAAGAGTCGCGTAGCTTAATATAATCTTTCTTTATTAGTTATTTCCTTATTACAGTTTTAGCCTATTTTAGATTAGGGTTTAGTTGGTAATCATGGGTTATAAATAACCGATGAAACAGTCTTTGTTATCAAGCAATGCATTAATATTTTCCTCTTAACTCTCTTCTCTCTCAATCTCTCGGTTCTCTCCCTCTCAACTCTTCTCTCTCTCTCTTTATCTCTCAATCTCTCTCTCTCGCTCTCTTGTGTTTATCGTATTAATTCATAATCTTTGTTACAAGATTGTTCTCCAGATCTATTGTTACAGAATATTCATACTAAAGGATTGAATAATAGACCTAGTCTATTACAGTAACAACCCCCAAATCCTAAAACCAAGATTCTTGACAAAACTTCCAAATCAAATTTTCGACACATTAGTCTAAAACTAAAGAAAAACACAAACTTTCATATTCTCCAGTTTCTCTCTCGTCAAGATTGCAATCAATGCAAAGCAAAAATGCAGAGAGGTGATTTCTTCTCACCTTACGGAGAGGGGTGAAGGATTCGGGAGAGAGATAGAGGTATAGAGAGATAGAGAGGGGGGGGGAGAGAGAGAGAGAGAGAGAGAAACTCGCTTGGTGTCCGCCTTGGCGCGGCGGTTTGGTGGCGGTGGTGATTCTCGTTGCCCGAGGGGTGAAGGATTAGGGAGTCTTAGAGGGATATATATATATATATATATATATATATATATATATATATATATATATATATATATATATATAGAGAGAGAGAGAGAGAGAGAGAAACGTGGTTCGCCGGACGTCGGCCTGGCAGCGACAATTCGGTGGCGGTAGGGTTCTCGCAGACGGAGGGATAAAGAAAATTGAAATGGGCGTAGATCGACTTCTTCGTCTTCTTTTTTACTCAGTATTTTTTTAAGTTATATTATTTTTTATTATATTATATATATACATTATTGTATTATATATAAATATAAATATAAATAAATATTATATAAGTATATATAAGTGTTGTGTTACTAAAAAAATATATAAGTATAGTATTTTTAATTTTTATATTATATAGTATTTTTAAGTTATATGTTAAAATGTGTATTTATAGATTTTTATAAAAAAGAATTTTATTTAATTAATATATATTACATATCTAAGTAAAAGACAACGTATAAACAACAACGGTTATGAATATCGTTGTCTATCGTGCATACGACAACATATAAACGACAATGGTTATCAGAACCGTTGTCTATGAGCGCTTATTTACACATACGACAATGGATCAACAACGGTTGTTAAAACCGTTGTCAATGAACGCATCTATATACTACGACAACGCTTTAATGACAACGGTATGAGCGCCTTTTTTGAGATACGACAACGGGTCAATGACAACGGTAGTAAAAAACCGTTGTCTATGAGCGCACTTTTGATATAAAAGACAACGGTTTTAGCTACGACAACGGTTTTTCGAGCTACGACAACGATTTTACACGAAAAACGTTGTCTTTCAAGTGTTGTCGTATGCCAAATTTGTAGTAGTGTCTGTTATTTATTGTCGGTTGTTGCTTAGCTAGATTATGATAGACTTGATAGCATAGGGGAAAATGTTGTTAAGACAGGGGGAAGTGTTGTTCAGACTCTATATTTATTCTGACTTTCTGCTCTGATCCCCTCAATAGTCTAGGACTTAAAGAACAACTCCACTAATTCTACTTGTAATTTTGTAAGGAGCTCTGTTTCTGATAAGTCATAGTGTTAGGTTGATAGCTATTAGGTTTTGGCATCATCAAATAGGGGGAAAATGTTGGGTGATGATTCTATCCTCAAGCAGTGTTGATAAATAGTGGGAAATGACTCGATCTTTCGTGGTAACATACGACTCAAGTAGCCCCGTGCTCACGAATAAGTCTCGTGAAGTTTTGAAGATCCCAAAACCCTATTTTGTTTGGTGAACCATTACGTTGTAAGTTGTTTTGTCTCGAGATTTCAGACTCAGCAGACCCTCTGCTCTGGGTTCGGGCACTCGTAGATTATCCGCCTCGGCACGTGAAGTAGAAGACTCGCACATGGACTCGACAGGAGCAAGATATCGAAAGAAGTCGTGGAACCGAACTCACCAGAGTAGTTCACCGTACTCGAGCTGATCTTCAATAGAGCCTACTCGGTAGGAGCATGCTATCGAATCGAGATCGACTCGAGCAACGGCCGAGCAGACGCCTCCGACCGTCGAATCTTTGAAGTCACTTTTCATCAGAGTCTATACGAGGAAGAGAGAAGTCAGCTTCAGATCTCCTTGAAGTCTGCTCTGTCTCAACCACTTTCTGAACATCGGCCAATGACAAGCAGCCACGTATCCTATATCTACTAAAGCTGCAAGTCAACAACTTTCCAGAAAAGGAGGGAAAAGACACTGCCACCAAACTTCAAAAGAGCCGTTAGCTACCCAAAAGACAAAGATAAAGGATCGTCGTCTCCAACGGATCTATCCTAATCTCTTCTCTATAAATAGAGGGATAAATCGAAATTTGAAGCTAACGGGAAGAACACGAGAGAACACACAGAGCATTCAAACGAGCAAAATTCAAAAAGCCTAAGTCTTCCGCAAGAAGTTCAAAGAATCTATCTGCGGCGAAAGACTTCATTCCAGCTCTTAGGGAACCAAGCAGAACTGATTAATACAGCCTCTAGTATCCAAACGACGATACACGAACCCAAAGCTATATTCAGTTGTTCGTCATTCTAGAAGCCACTTCCTTGTTCCCTATCCCTCTAACCTAAGCTCAATAGAATATATTCATAGCTTAGACGAAGGAGTTCACCTCTTCATAGTTGGAGAGTTTTTCAAACACTCAGTTTGATAACCGTGTAAACTGAGACTTGCTCAGTATAAATCTCAAGACCAGTGTTTGTCCAGCGTATAAACCGACTGAGACTATCTCAGTATAATAAATAGCTTCCTGATCTTTCGGAACAGTGGACGTAGGATTTTTGTGTCCGAACCACTTTAAAAACCTCTGTGTCTTGTGTTCTATTTTTAACTATTGCATTGATTTACTGTTCATACTGAAAACCTTCTTTAAATCATTCAACTGAGTTTCAGCAAACTTAACAGACTGCACTAATCAACTGAAATTGTTTTAATAAAAATGTTTTCCTAACTCAACTGAATTGGGCCTACACTATTCCGCACCACTGAACTCTATCTGCAAGATATCGAATTCGACTCTCGGCCGCCTAGCGAGTCTCGGTAGAGTCGGGCCATTCTCGCCAACGAGGATTCGTAACGACTTATCGGTCCCCGGAACCTATTCAGTACGACATCATCTTGAAAAAGGACTGTTCATGTTTAAGTTGAGAAAATCGGTTTTCAGGTGTATTCACCCCCCCCCCCACCCCTCTACACCTGAACGTGCTCTCGGGACCAACAGTCGACTTCGGTGTCAGCTTCAGCTCGCTGCTTCCTTTGAGGTAGACCCAACTCGAACTCCTCAGCCTTAAGTTCTGAAAAGATATGGTCAGGAGTAACAATATCCAAATCATAATGTCTCAATAAAGTAGCAAAGGGAGTCCAATGACCGTCTGGCAGTGCCCTTAAAAATCTTGAGATTCATCTCTCGGTTGGAGAACGTCTTTCCCAGCCCGTTGATAGAGTTCATCAGATCCGTGAATATGATGTTGAGATCTTCAATGGAGTCACCAGGCATGAGAGACAGTTTCTCCAGCTTCTGAAGTTCCAGCGCCAGCTTGTTCGCTTTGATCTTCTGAGTCTCCCGACTCAGAAGCGATAGAGCATCCCAGAGTTCCTTCGCGGACTTGCAGTCATGAACTCTCCCGAGATAGGAATCGCTCAGAGTGGTCAATATGGCGTTTCTGGTGACCCGGTCTAAGTTGTGAAGCTTCTTCTCCTCAGGGGTGAAGAGACTTCTGTCTTTAGGGATCTTCTTCCCGGTCACCATTCCTCCTCCTTGTGCTGGGTCTTGAGTTACGACACTATCAACCATCGGAATGATAGGTCCGTCCTCCAGTACCTCTATCATGTTGTCGTGGAGGGAAGTCAGATGTGCCTCCATTCTGACTCGCCATACCCCGTAGTTCTCTACTGAGAACATGGGTACCATCCTGATTCCTGACATATCAGACATAGTAGATAATGATATGAATGAAGAATGATATGCAGTGAAAATGTTTTTTGGATCCGTTCAAGTAGACCAGTTTCAGAATAACAAGAGTCTTAGAGAACTATGGCTCTGATACTAATTGTTGGTCCCGAGATTAAACGTTCAGGTGTAGGGGGGGTGAATACACTTGAAAACAAATTCTCAACTTAAAACACGAACAGTCCTTTTTCAGGAGAGTGTCATACTGAACGAGTTCATTAGACCAAATAAGTTGTACTGGATCGTGTGGCAGAGTGACTGACTTCACTCAGGCCTGCTAGCTGACTTGAGTCAGAATTCAGTGTCGTTCAGTTGAAGATCAGTATAGTGCGGAAATGTGTAGGCCCAAATTCAGTTGAGTTTAGAAAATGTTTTTAAGAAAACAGTTTCAGTATATTAGTGCGATCGATTAAGCTTTGCTGAAACTCAGTTGAATGATCTTAGAAATATTTTCAGTATGAACAGTAATCAATGCAACAGTAAACGAGACAGAACACATGCAATTTTTAAAGTGGTTCGGATCCAACAATCCTACGTCCACTGTCTCGAAAGATCAGGAAGCTATTTTTTATATTGAGATAGCCTCAGTCGGTTTGTACACTGGACAAACACTAGTATTGAGATTTATACTGAGCAAGTCTCAGTTTACAAGGTATCAAACTAAAGTGTTTGACAAACTCTCCAACTACGAAGGAGTCCTTTACAATAAGGATCAGTACAGATATGAACTCTTGCGTCTAAGCTATGGATAAGATCCGTTGAGCTTAGGTTAGAGAGATAGGGAACGAGAAAGTGGTTTCTAGAGCGACGAACAGTTAAGTATGGACTTGGGTTCGTATTCAGTTGTTCGGATACTAGAGGCTTTATAATCTGGTTCAGCTTGGTTCCCTATGAGCAAGTATGTTGTCTTTCGCCGAATATTACTCTTTGAACTTCTTGCGGAAGACTTAAGGCATTTGAGTTTGCTCGTGAATGCTCGTGTGTTCTCGGTCTCTCGTATATTCATCGTGTTCACTCGTGAGCTTCAATTTGAAATGTATCCCTCTATTTATAGAGCAGAGACAAGGATAGATCCCTTGGAGATGATAAACCTTGTATCTCTCTCTTTTGGGTAGCTAACGGCTCTTTCAAAAATGGTGGCAGAGTCCTTTCCCTCCATTTTCGGAAAGTTGTTGACTTGCAGCTTTAATCAGAAAGTAGACAGCTGGCCGCTAGTCATTGGTCGAGGCTGAAGAAAGTAGGTGAGACAGAACAGACTTCAAGGAGGATCTGAAGCTGACTTCTCTGTACCTCATATGACTTTGCTGATTTGACTAAATAAATCCTGACAGTCAGAAGACTATCCAGCCGTTGCTGAGTCTGGTCTATATTCAGTAGCGTACTCCTGCTAAGTCAGTTCTACTGAAGATCACTCCTGCTGAGTTCAGTTCCACTGACTCCTTTCAGTATACTGCTCCTGCTAAGTCCAGTATCACTGAGTCTTTTTCTTCTGGTACTGAGGCTGATAACCTACTGAGCGCCTGAACCAAATGAAGAGTGTCTAGTGAGTCTGAAACTCTCAGAGACAAAACAACAGATTACAATGGAATGGTTCATCAGTCAAAGTAGGGTTTTGGGATCTTCAAATCTTCAGCATATCTTCAGAGCACTAGGCTACTGAGTTATCTCCCAACAAGTTGTGGAGCGACTGAATCATCTCCCAACAGAGGCCAATAGAAAAAAAGTCATAAATGATAAGGAGTTTACAATTACATGACATTCTATTCTAGAGCCTAGAATATTAAGGGGACAGTCAATTGGACTTCTTCTTGAAGAGTTGCATCCGAGCTTTGAAGTCAGCAGACTTCTCCGGAAGATCAAGGCTGTAAGCTGAATAGACACGCTGTCTCGGGGCCTTAATTTCTTCCTTGTCTAATTCATCATGCTTGTTCAGACCCTTGTTGTTGATGACATCAAAGATCTCTCCCTCAATCTCCTTTTTGCATAGATTGCCTTGGTGCGACATAGAAGGAGATTGTGGTCTGAACTGAGGTGCTTTCAGTGACTGACTGGATTGCTCCAAAAGGGTTTGAATCTCAGCATAGAGAGGAGCATCCATGTGTTTAAGAAAATCTGCGAAGGCTTCTTCAGGATCAGCTTCCTCTTTCAGAATCTTCCAGATATAGAATCTTTTGATAAAATCCACTTTGATCTGCTCCCATCTTTGGTTGATCTTGTATGGTACCCATTCGGCAGTCCTCTTGAAAATAGTCCTCTTCACCTCATTGACAGGCTCCCTTCTTCTGAAAAACTTTGAAGTGGTAGGGATGCTTCTGTCTTTCTCTGGAACTCTCTCACGAGCTTCCTTCTCAGTTCTCAGCCTGAGCGCCTACAGATCAGCTAGACGAATACACTCTCTAGCTTCGCTGATATGTTTGGCCTCAATTGCCTTGTCAAGTCCTCGCTTACAGCTGCCCCACAACTCTTTCATTTCAGCTTCTTGTCTCTTTGACAATTCAGTAGTGGTGACAAACTGGACGTCTGAGTCGCTAGGCTCTGCTGATTTTGACTTGGGAGATGCAGGCTTCGGCTTCTCAGCTTGTTTGAACTTAGTAAGAGTCTTTGCCGCTGAAGACCTTGATTGCCTGAGCTGTACTAATCTAGTTTGAGTAGGAACTGGAGTGCGGATCAGTACGCCTTTCTTGGCTTTGGCCTTCTGGGCATCTTCTTTCTCAAGCTCATGCGCAAGCTACTCATCATAAGCTATTTGCTCTTCACGCGTTTTGAATTTGAGCTTTTTTGGAGGAGGGGGAGAAGGAGAGGGTGGGGCTTTGCCTTTAGCTTTGGCTCTAGACGCTGTTGACTTTGGTTGTGTCTCTTCTTGCTCTTCTTCAGGTAGAGCTTCTAGATAGCCTTCAGCTTCCTTCTCTTTTGTTTATGTTCTTTCCCCCTTACTCGCTGCTGCAACTGAGGGACCTGCCTCTTCGGCTTTCAAGAGGGTCACTAGTTGAGAAGACCTACTACTTTCCCCATTTTTTGGCATCATCTATCATCCTTGTCAAGGCGGTCACTTTGGTGTTCAACCCCTCGATAGTAGTTTTGATCGAGTCTAGAGAGGCTGCAACATCTCCAGTTGCATCGGTATAGGAAGTCCATCTCTTGTTGTGCTCTAGATTGATAGCCTTCAGTAGAGCTGACTTGGATGAATCTATCCTCTTCAGATAAGCTTCCACAGATTCCACAACTTCTTTGCGGATCTCTGTGCTTGTTGCATGCTGCTCTATGAGTGCCTTTCATATATTCTCAGTTGCGAGCTTGTGTCGTTGCTCGACTGATTTCAGGACCCGATCAGCTGCAGAAGCCACTTCCTCAGAGAAAGTTTTGGTTTGATTCTGCAAAATGGTTTGGAACTGAGCTTGCAGATCGGTCCGTTGAGCTTCTAGTGCCTGATTGAGGATCGCTTCAGCATTAACTTCAATTGGGGTGCTGATCCTCTGCACTTCAGCATATAAGGTTCCTAACTCCTTGGTCTAAGCCTCTGTGAATTGGCTCCATTTGTTGTGCACGTCTTTCGGGAGGCGACGGTTCTTGTGACCTTGGCGTTTGATAACCTTATTGATTGACGCCATTTTGATATCCTTGATCTTAACAGCCTGGTATCTAGATTGTTTCTTCGGCTGAGTCTCGAATGGCGTAGGGATGACTGCGCCTGATTTAGAAGGAGGTGGCGGCGAGTCGTCCCTAGGAGATTGTCCCTCAATAGATCCTCCATGGTCTGCATCCTTGGGTGGGTTGTCGCGGTGAGAGTCAGGCTGAGTCTGGGGCTGTGCGCGCTGATCAGATTGCCCCTTCAGACTCAGGAGCATTAGCATAGCGGCCCTAAGATCCTCCATGGAGGCTATGTCAGTCGGCTCACCGTAGCCAATCTCCTCACGAAGAGTCTGCTCTTCTCTTGCCAATTCAGAGGCAGTCCTTAGGCGGAGCGTCTCTTCCAGCATTTCCTAATCTAGGGACGCATCTGCACCCTAGCCTTAATGGCGATGTCCACAAGATCTGAGTTGTCAAGAATCTCGGGAATTTCATCCGCGATTTCCTCAGTTGCTTTGCTATGGGCTACCAGAACTGTGGATGGAGAGAGGGTGAGGAGTCAGTCGGTGGAATTATTGCTTCAGTAGGGGGCTCCGACTGAATCTCCTCGTCAAGAATTCTCTTGACTTTCTCACTCAGAGTCACTTCCTCTTTCCCGGGCCCTGAATCCTCCACAGAGATAGTCTCTGGAGGTATTGCTGCAGATGTAGGCTTCTTCAGTATCTTTCTTTTCTTCTGCTGAGGTTGCTGAGGAGCCTGAGAGAATACCAGGGGACGCTTGTCATGAAGTCCCCGGCCAATCGATTTCTCTTCTACTGCTGCACTGAGAAATTTTGCGTTCTTAGGATCGAACGGAAATGCATCAGCAAATACCACTCTTCCTTGGCACAAATCCTCTATAATGATAGAGATCTTCATGCCGTAGAGCAGTTTGCCTTTTGGAATGAGCTGAAGACCGGTTTTGTCTTCATTAACTGTGAACTTCTGGAGCTGCGCTTTGAATTCGGATCTAAAGAAGGCATTCTAGTTAATATAACTCCATCCACTATGGCCATCATCAGCTGAACTCTGACTCGGGAGAATTGATCATATGAACTTGCTGACCTGGTCACCACGTGGTTCACGATGTAGGCCAGGCCCCTATATTCAGGGAGCATCTAATTTTTAGGGAATGCTGCTTTGAATACAACATTCTCCTGACCACTGAATCTAAAGAGGTATTCCTTGTACCCGAAAGGAGAAATCCCTTCATTAGAGAGGTGGAAGTTGCGGAGAGGCAGTTTGCAAATCTACGTCTGCAATTTTCTCTTTCCATACGTTAGGGGTCATCTCTCTCATGTAGTTGATGCAGGTGATGTCCGTCACCCCATCATCTTGCCTTATGTTCATGATGAACTCAGCAACCTGCCTAGTGAGGTAGTGGGAGGGAGACCTCATGAGGATGGTCATCAGACCAGAGGCCTCCAAGGCCTCAAAGACGCTGTCCATGCAGGAAATATTTCAGGACTGAAACGAAAGGATGGGCTCAAACCAGACTCGCTTGGAGTCTATGATCTCTTGCATGTCGGTTGGTATGAGCACTTCGTTGTTGGGGGATGTTGCCATTGTAAGAGTAAAACTGAATCTGCAAAACAAGCGTTGCACTTGAAAATAGAATAAGTTAGATTCATATACAGTTTAGAGAAATAATTATCGAAGGAAATGTGCTTGAACTTGGTAGATTTCTTAGCATGTAAGTATGCAAAGCCCGATTCAATCGTAAATGGCGAAAAGTGATTAAGTGAAGTTACACACATAGATATACTTTGATCTTAATATGAACGTTTTTTCTTTGTGTGGCTGAGATTATTCAATTTTAAAGAGGTGGACGGCTCATATTAAATATTATAATAGGTTATGATTATTGTGCTGCCTATAATCTCGCCTACTTATCTCAATCACCAAATAGGTAAGGTGAAATGACATGCATTAAATGCGCCGCAATAAGCATATAGAATATTGTGCGTTAAATGAGAACGACATGCTTAATGAAGTACGATGAACATTAATGGCGGGAAATAAATGTTATGTCATGCTGATCACCCAAATGCTGAATAAATACTCACAACCTGTCAGCTGAACATAGTAGTCAGCTGAGTCCACGTTTATGCGACTGAGTATTTCAGCAGTACTGATAGTGTTCCCCCTGAATCGCCTTACTGAACCGAGTCAGTAGGATCCAGTAGACCTAGTTCTTCTGAGAGATCGTTGAATCTGGTCTCAGCTAGAGGTTTGGTCAGGATATCAGCTCGTTGCTTATCAGTGTGGATCTTTTCCATTCTGATATCCTTCTTCTTGACATGATATCGATGAAGTGATGCATGATGTCCATGTGCTTTCATCGAGTATGTAGAATAGGATTCTGCGTGATTGCATTGGCACTGGTACTGTCGTAATAGATATACACTTCATCTTGATGAATGTCGTAGTCTCTCAGTTGTTGTCTGAGCCACAGTATATGGGCGCAACAGCTTCCGGCAACCATATATTCAGCTTGAGTAGTGAAGGTAGCTACTGAATGCTATTTCTTGGAGAACGAAGATATCAGTTTACTGCCGACGAACTGACAAGTTCCTAAAGTTGATTTCTTGTCGATTCGACATCCTGCATAATCAGCATCAAAATAACCAGTTAGTTCAAGATTATCATCTGCAAGATACCATAATCCAACACCAGGTGTTCCCTTTAGATAACAAAGAATTTTCTTCTCTGAGTCTAAGTGGCTCCACTTGGGATTCGCCTGAAATCTCGTGCATACACCTACAGCATAAGTTATGTCAGGTCTGCTGGCTGTTAGGTATAATAGAGAACTAATAATAGCACGATAATCAGTAGATTTTACAGATACTCCCTTTTATTAAGATCTATCTTGAGATTTGTATTCATGGGTATCTTTACTGATTTGCTGGATTCGCGGCCGAATTTCTTGATGAGATCTCTTGTATATTTAGCTTGATTGATGAATATTCCCTTTTTGGATTGTTTGACCTGAAGTCCAAGGAAATAAGTCATCTCTCCCATCATCGACATTTCAAATTTCTCTTTCATCATCTGTTCAAACTTCTGACACATAGTTAGGTTCCTTGATCCGAAGATGATGTTGTCCACATAGATCTGCACTAGTAGGATGTCAGCTTCTGACTTGATACTGAATAGGGTGCGATCTACAGTTCCCTTTTGAAAACCTTTCTGAAGGAGAAAGTCTTATAGGGTATCATACCAAGCCATAGGTGCTTGTTTTAACCCATACAAAGCTTTCTTAAGTCTGTAAACCTGATGTCCCTGCTGAAAGTTGGGCGGTTGTTCAACATAGACTTCTTCGTTCAGCACGTCATTCAGGAAAGCTGACTTCACATCCATCTAATAGACTGTGAGTTGCTGATGTGTTGCGTATTCTAGGAATAGACGAATGGCTTCCAATCTTGCAACTGGAGTGAACGTTTTGTCGAAGTCATCCCTTCAGCTTGATAATAACCTTTGGCAACAAGTCTAGCTTTATTCCTGAAGATGAAGTTGCTTTCATCTCGCTTGTTCTTGAAGACCCACTTTGTTCCAATCACGTGCTGATGTCTAGGTTTGTCTACAAGCGTCCATACGTCATTTTTAGTGAACTGGTTGAGCTCTTCTTGCATGGCGGTGATCCAGTCGGCATCATTCAGCAGCCTCAATAGTTTGAGGCTCTTCAGTAGACAAGAAGCAGGAGTATAAGATACTTTCTCCTTGATAGAATCTGGATCTTATCTTGACACTAGCTGAAGGATCTCCGATTATTAGATCTGAACTATGAGCATCTAACCATGAACGACGACGTCTTGTTACTTCATCCGAAATTGATTTAACACAGATAGTAGGAGTGTTAGGAATTTCAGTTGTACTATTCTGTAATTGAAGCAATTCAGTAATAAGATCAGGTTCTACTAAGTCATCAGGTTCAGGGGTATTTAGATTAAGAACATTAGTAGTTCCCCCTGAGTTGTTATTCTCAATAGGGGTCTCAGTTACCATTGGGGTTTCTTCATCGACCTGAATTACCTGGGATTGATTTTGTTCAGTAGAATCAATCTCCTCAGCTACATTGCTTGTTGGTTGATTCTGGATTTCATCGTCTGAATCATCATCCCAACAATGCTGGATCTTTTCGATCTTATCTTTTAAGCTTAGATCATGTAGCTTGCTCCTGACCTCTTCAGCTTTTTGCTGAGAGTTTGACTTCATGTCCTCAAAAGTAAATTCATCAAATATAACATGAGGGCTTTCTTCCACTCAAAGGGTCCGGTAGTTAAAGACCCTGAAAGAATGATTCCTAAAAGTTAAAAGTCGATTCAGCTTTTTAACTATTTGTATATGTATTTGGTGTATTCATTTGAATAGTAAGCCATTATGTATTGAACAGAGGCAAAAGCTTCAGTAACGGTCGGACGATAGTAAAAAAATTTGTTGACCCTAGAGTATCCTAAGAAAACTCCCTGGTCTGACTTGCTATCAAAGACCTTTAACTGGTTCTTTCCGTTATTGTGGATAAAGCACGCACAACCAAAAACATGAAAATGAGAGATAGAAGGAGTTCTCTCGTTCCATAATTCGTATGGTGTCTTCATGTGCATCTGAGTCAGTAGAGATCTATTCTGAGTGTAGCAGGCAGTGTCAGTAGCTTCTGCCATGAACTTCAATGGTAGACCTGAGTCTACGAGTAATGTCCTTGCTGCTTCTTTAAGTGTTCTATTTTTCCTTTCAGCAAGACCATTCTGCTGAGGCGTACGTGCCGCTGAGGTCTTTTGTTGAATGCCTTCAGCTTCGCAGTAGTCCTTCATCATTGAGATCAGAAACTCTGTTCCACGGTCTGAGCGTATCCTCTGAATTTTGATATCATTATCGATGCTTAGCCGTTTCAGCAGTTTCGTCAGTTCAGATTTGACGTCAAATTTATTGGCGATGAAAATCACTAATGGATATCTTGAATAGTCATCAATCACTACAAGAGCATATTTTTTCCTCTGATCGTCACTGGATTGACTGGCCCAAAGACATCCATGTGAAGCAGCTGAAGTATCTGTTGGTCCGGAGACGAGTGTCAGGTGTAGAAGGGGGGGGGGATGAATACACCTGAGTACAAGTTTATCCTCAAACGCGAATGAAAGCTGAGCTATAGAGTGTGACTGATGAAGAGTGTCAAGTAATAACCTTCTGCTCGCGGGTTAGAGTGTCCCAACTACTGAGTCCGTCCTACTGACTTTTGTTACTATTAAGAGCTCAGTCGGAGAGTTCAGTGCGGATAAGTGTGGGGCTCGATAGACTTCGTCTCTTTTGAAAACGTATTTTCGCAAACTAAATTTATTTTGGCTGGTGCACTTTTAAATATGTTTTATGCAAGGTATGAGTTTGTAAATCGATTAGAGAACGATGCAATAAAACAATAAATAACACAAGCAATTTTAACGTGGTTTGAATACGCAAGATCCTACGTCCACGGTCCTGCAGAACAGGAGTTCTTGTTGATTAATATGAGCAAGCCTCTCAAGGAATCTGTGCGCTGGACAAACCCTTCTAAGTTATAGTCCTTAGCGACTTTACAAATCAAACCGAAGTTTGAAGGGGAGGTGATTTTTCTCCAACAATGAAGGAGTTCTTACAATAAGAACGATTCACAGAAAGTAAACTCCTTCGAAGGTTCTAAGCTATGGATATAACAGTTGAGCTTAGATAGAGAAGATGGAACTAAAGAATCTCAAGAGAGAAGAACTATGGATATTCAACTAAGCAAGTTCTTCGCTGGATCGACTATGGATATTCAACTAAACAAGTTCTTCGCTGGATATTCCCTTCGATGTCCCGTGCGTTGAGCTTGGAAACTCTTCTCTATTTATAGTCGTGACCCAGGCATGTATCCATTGGAGAGGACGATGACACGTGCCACAAACTTCCAAGGAAAACGGCCATAAGTTTTCGAAGTAGCGCCGCAGAGTGGTTGGCTTCTGTACATAAGAGCAGCTTTAGTGTCAGAGCAGGTAAGGCTTTGGTTGCTTCTCATTAGTCGAGGTTTGTGGTAGGTGAAACTTGTCAGACATCAGTGTTCATCTGAGTTGACTCTCACTAATCCTCGTATGAATATACTCTGCTGACTTTCGAATGACAATAATAGTCGGGCAGTTGTTTCCTGTTGGATTCAGTAGATTTGGATCGATCATAGTGACTTCTTCATCTGAGTCGGCTGATAGAAGTCTTCTACTGATAACGGTCAGCTGGTGACTCTGAAGGTACTGAGCTCTTCAATCTGTGTCTTCAACGGAGGTCTGCTGATAGGAATTTTCTACTAAGAACAGTCAACTGGAGACCTGAGGACACGAGCTCTTACAAACAGATGACACGAGGTTCTGGAATTTAACTTCCTACTGAAGTTCAGACCAACAAATACCCCTTACAGGACTTTAGACAAAACAAATAATGAACCATAAGAACATGTCTAGTCTATTACATCATCAAGTCCGAAAACACACTACGGGCATAGGACAGATTTTGGGATCTTCAATTTTATAGCGATAAATCACTACAATTTCCCCCATTACCGAAATACAACAATAAGTCCTAAGTGCATGAACTACTGATGTCAGTTCAAAATACTCCCTTAGCAATGATCTAAACGACCACTGACTCATAACCCTATAGTATCCCATCCGTGGAAGGTGACGGGATAGGCAGATTGCCTGAGTTTGTTTGTTTCCCCTTCAAGAATGCCTCACAATTCTTGTGTCTTTTGAAAACTTCATTGGGCAGTCCTCTGACTTTAGCATCCCTTGCTAGCTTGTTCATTATCTTGAAGTTCAGATGGCTCGGTCGTTTGTGCCATAGCCATGCAGTTTTGTCATCTGACTTCATGTGTGCTAGCAGACACGCTTCAGGTTCGGCGGTATTCCATTCAACATAGTAGATGTTTCTTCACCGCGACCCTGATAACGAAGTTTTTTATCAAGAACATCACAAAAAATCTGCGTCAAAAGTCACTTTATTGGAGTTATCACATAACTAACTGATAAAAAGGAGATTATGTTGAAGTCCTTCAACATATGATACTCTAGGAATTATTTCAGTCCCTATTTTCAGCATTTCGTATCCCCTTGTGTAGCTTTTGGAGTTGTCACCAAACTCAATTCTGGCTCCTTCTTGCTGAACATAGTCGGTCAGCAGATTCTTCTGATGCGTCATGTGTCTTGAGCATCCGTTGTCCACAATCCAAGGGTCCTTTAGCACCTGCAAAACAGAAAAAGATTCAAGTACCCTTTGGTTTCTGCTTTGGGTCCTTAGACGTTAGTGGATTTTTGATCCAAACTTGTCTGACAACCCTGGCGGTCTCAGACTTCTTGCCCTTTTTGTCAGCTGGCTTCTCCACTGAACTTGGAGATGCTGACTTTTTCATCTTTTGAGGTTCAACCTTCTTCTTCTTCTGAACCTTTGGGCTTTGGACTCTTGGCTCATAATAGTATGATCCAAGCAGAGTTGATTTGGTCAAGACAGTGGACGTAGGACCCAGTGTGTCCGAACCACTTTAAAAATCTGCTATGTTGATTTACTGCTTTCCTTAACTGATCATATTGCATTAAAACTGTATTTCATCAAACTCAGTATAAAACCGGTTTTTCAACCGAGACATTTGATAGGGCCTACACTTCCGCACACAACTCAGTAGAAGAAATCTTTGCCCACGCGATCTTGAAAGCATATCTAGCTATCTGACTCAGTTCAGTAACAAACTCAGCTATAGCTGACTTTCGCGTTTGAGAAAAGAATCTATATTCAGGTGTATTCACCCCCTACCCCCCTACACCTGAACCAAGTCTTAGGACCAACAATTGGTATTTTAGACTTAATCGATCCCCGTATTTAAGATAGAAATATCCGTTAATTAATTAAGCTCACTGACAACTTAAATTAATTAACATCTTATTATATTCCTGAGTAGTACCACTCGACCTTATTAACACACCTGAACTTATTCAACCGGCCGAGTTTAGTGTGCTAATCCTCACGAGTTCCTCAGGGGATATTATCAACCCATTTTACTAGGATACGGTTGCAAGATACAAACAACCAGCCTGAACCACAAATAACTACTAGGACCCAAGATACGTAGATCCGGTCGCGATGATGTTCACCATAGTAGGTCAAAGTGATAGAGAGTCAAATGCACTTAGCTGAAGTCATACCAAGTTTATGACCAGCTAAATCACTGAGATCTTGGTTCTCCACTAAGGTTAGTAAGGATAACACATCTCACTTTGATCCATCAATACACCACCTTAAGTGTACCAGTCAAGAAAAGTAACCAAGACAAGCCACTTCATATCTAAACTGCAGCTTAAACCGATAAATTATCCTTAAGTTGTCTCAGCTGTGATAATTGTTTATATCTTGTCTGTTCAACCAATTTGTGTAGTCTTCTGTGATACCCGACACACTACACAAATTTAACTTTTATACAAGATAAAAGATTGCATGTGCAAATATATATATTTATCAGATAGGAGAATAAAATAGTGGTAATGACAAAAACACATTGTATACAAACATAAAAACTGTTTCTAGTCTACAAAATCCCAACACTTATGCAGAGATCCATCCATCGAATCTTGACTCCAAACGTAATCAACTTAATAAATTTAAGAACTTATGCGATAAATTCTTATGCAATAAATCATTTTGCCATAAATCTTTATTTAAGTTGTTTGCCAAACTGGGCCTAAAACCAAATCAAATAAAAACATCATTTGATATTCGAATTTGCTAAATAGAAATTATATTTTTGGTTCGATTTAACTGGATTAGCAACACTATTGTTTATTGTTTTTATTTTTCCGCGAATGATGTAGAATAAAATTACTAGATTTAAAAAGAAATAATGTATTTATTTGAATGGGTTTTTTTTTTTCTTGGTAGGTTGGTAAGTTGGATATGGATCCACCACAACTCCCACGAGGGATGGGATCAAATTTATATCCAACCACCACAATAATTTATTGAGGGAATAAAATATTTATTTTCGAATGTGGAATTATCAACTTATCATTTACTTTTGGGAATAAATTACTTAAGTAAATATAAAAAGTTAACTTTCATTAGCCATAGACTTAAATAGAAGCATTTCAATACTTTTAATAAAAGAAAAAATTAAAAGAAAAACTTTTGACACTAATGTATTTCCTTGTCTACTAAATCTAGAAAATTTGAGCTTGATCCTACCAACTGCTCCACCACAAATCCCAATCAAAGATGGGAAATAGTAAAAGAGAGTTTATTACAACATTTTGATCATCTCCAGCATCAAAATATGAGAAGGGTGAGTATGGCAAGACATTTACCATCTACATAATTTGGTTGATTTGAGAAGATCAGCGGTAGAGCAAAGGGGAGCACTGCGCCCACTCAAACTTCCATGAATGGCCCTTTCTGCTTCTCTCCTTCCTTGTCACCATTTCCCACAAAATGTGGACATCCTCGTACTCACATCTTCTCACGTCCTTGTGAAGTTTAATGAGTCCTGAAAGATTTCAACACAAATATGTGTTTGATGAGTCGTCATTTTTATTGTATTATTTTGTGCATCGTAAGAAAGATTTACAAATTTGTCCGACTTCATACTAGATGCAGAGTTACTCCTAAATCTTCAAGACTTGAACCAGAAACAATCACGACCCTCCGGTCCGGTGATCTACTAAATAATAATAGCGAATTCACATCTCATAAATACTAAATATATATCTCATTTATATAGATTTTTAGACACCACCATCAATCACCCTATAAATGAAGAATGGAAAATCAGATATCCAGAAATAGCAAACAAAAATACAAAGAAAAACTCGCAGGAATCCTAAACCAACCAAGATTAAACCCCCAGAAAACAACAGCATTTGATGAAAATATGTAAACAAATTCCAGAAAAAAAAACCTGTTCTCCGGAAACCAATCTTTTGGGAGACTCTAACCCAAACTTTCCGCATCGGAATCACCATTCTCTCCCACCAATTCACCTCCGTTTTTACCATCTCAAGATATGATCAAACTATAGACTTCGGAGAAGTTCCTGAAAAGTGTTCAAAGGAATTAACCTAATTAAGAAGAAATGTAGCTAATTAATTTAGTCAATTTCATACACAAACCAACCAGCTGTGTGTTTCACTATATCTAGTAGCCCACGATAGACAGATCTCTGAGTCGACCAGAATGCGGAAAAGATATGAGATTTGCTGCGTACCTCTCTCTCTCTCTCCGAGTGACGGAGATGAGAGACGGAGGAACAAATATCTGTTGTGTTTTCCCGTTAATTTCATTCGTTGTGGTTGCTTTTAAACTGCCGTCCGGCATGAAACGTGTCGGTCTGTGAGTGGGTGCACGATGGTTGATGCAACCAGATATTGTACACGTGGTGGGCTACACCCGCCCTCGACCTCTCTTAATTTATGGCCATATAATTTAAAGAGTCCGACGGTGAAATGCCCATCTGAAAAAAGACAAACACATTTATACTCAATTCTTATATTTAAATACATTATATATTCAAGAAGACGAAAATACCCCTACGATGGGATGGTCCGATCACGTGAACAGAGGGTCCGATCAGGATCCGATCGGTCGGACCGGTCGAACACGCCCGACCAAAGGCCGATCACTACTTGAATAGTGGGCATGATCGGTCATGCCCTATCACAAGGCCATGATCGGTCATGCCCTATCACAAGGCCGATCACTATCAGGCCATGATCGGGCATGTCCGATCGGTCGGACACATCATGACCTGACACTTTTAGGTGAGAGAAGTAAAAAAGTGGGGGTATTTTAAGTAAATTTGGATATATATAGTGGATAGTTTTTATAAAATTGGATAATTTCGTAGTTGTAATAGTTTTTATAAAATTGATATATTACTACTAATTTAAATTCCCATTGGGGGATCGGTCGTATTTAACATAATAACTGCCAATTGCTCTACTTTGTTATTCAAAGCTTGCTTGGTAGATGGAGTGGATAACCTCAATACCTCATCTATGGATTATGTTGCCCTATTCATACACTTTCATTTCAATGTCCATTCTTATTATATACTACTTCTTTCTCTTTGATAAAACACATTATCCACCTTACTGATTGTATTTGGCAATATTTGCATGATGTAAAATGATAACAAATTAACAATATTTAACAATTAAGACAATGAGATACTTTTAGAGTGAATTACCAAAATAAACTCTCAAAATATTAATTGTCAAAATAACACTATAAAAAAAATGTGATTTCAATCTAATAGTTTTTTGTTTCCCACCTAATCACCCTTTTGCCATATAACTTATTTTCATGTTTTAAGATTGTGTGCGTCTTCTTTAGTTTACCCTCTCTATAAAACAACAAAAACAAAACAAAACACATATTCCATCCGTCCCATGAATCGTCCACCTTTTCTAATTAGATTGTCAATATAAATGTCTCATTTCCTAAAATGACAATATTAACTTTATATTAAAAATGAGGTGGACCCCTCCTTAATCACAACCCACCCCGCATTCTTATACACACTCTCTCTCCAAAAGTTTCTCTTTTACATGATTCCGCTCTGCTCCAAACTCTGAAAATTATGATTTTTAACTTTTTAGAAATTTTAGATTATTTCTTTAATTACAACATAAAAAAACCGGAAAAAAACAATTGTCTAAACTATAAATTAATAAAATTTGGATGAATTCTCATTTCTTCCCACCAATCATTCCTCGAAAACCGTGTTAATTTCTTAATACAATTAAAACTCATAAAATATATATCTAAACAAATTTCTTAATACCCGTAATGAAAAGAAATGAGACGCTTTTAATGGAACGGAGGGAGTATTTTATAATATCCTACCCTTTAATAATATTTATTTATAAAAAATATATAAATTTGTGTTTGATTTTCTTTTGACATTTAATCGAATAAAAGACATTGAAAAAGGTCTTCTAATTCTCCTTTTAGGCACTCAATAAATTTATAGAACTTATTATTTGGACTAATAAAAACAATTTTTTTAGAATTCAAACATAAAAAAATAACTATCAAGGAAAATAATTAATTTAACAACAAAAACTTTGGTACATCCGGTTGTAGATGCAGTTGGATGCTTGTAATTTATATAGAGTAGTGTATAACATGATTATAATGTTGTGGTTGCGCAGTTTGTTAAGTTGTTGGACAATCACCTAAAAGATTCGGGTTCGAGAAACAACAGTAAAGATTTTTTTATTTTTAATTAGTTTTATTTTTTGTTAGGAATTAGACTTTCCCTCCAGGAGTACAGTAAAATCACGGAAAAAAGTATCACTTATACTAAACAAATGTATCAATTTGTGTAAATAAAAGTATCATATTTTATAGAGCAAAGTATCAGTTAGTATGAAGAAGAAGAATATCATTTGGTATGAAGAAAAGTATCAATCCATATGAGCACATGTATCATTCTTATCCATATTAATTAGAGTTTTTATTTTTTATTAGGCTTTAGACTTCCCCTCTAGGGGTACAGTAAAGTCAAGGAAAAAAGTATCAATTTTTGTACATGAAAGTATCATATTTTATAGAGCAAAGTAGCAGTTAGTATGAAGAAGAATATCATTTGCTATGAAGAAAGGTATCATTCCATATGAGCACATGTATCATTTCTTATCCTTAATAATTAGAGTTTTAATTTTTTTTGTTAGGGTTTAGACCTCCCCAAGGGGTACAGTAAAATAACGGAAAAAAAGTATCACTTCTATTGAACAAAAGTAACAATTTTTACATAGAAGTATCATATTTTATAGAGCAAAATAATAGTATCACTTAGCATGAAAAAGTGTATCCTTTGTTATGAAGAAAAGTATCAATTCATATGAGTACATGTATCATTTCTTATTATATTAATATCAATTAATATGAGTACATGTATTAATAGTAAAGATTTTTTTTTCTTTTTAATTAGAGTTTTTTATTTTTATTTAGGGTTTTGATTTCTCCTCTAGGGTTACAGTGAAATCATAGAAAAACTCGTCGCCTTTGAGCAGAGGATCAGTAGCTCATCATATCAGATTAAACCAATAACTATTTTATCCTCAAGGAGCTTCAATAGAGCTATTCGCAAGTAAGGAGACAAAAATCGTCTCCTGGCTAAGGATGTGCACCTGAAATGGGCACAGTACACAAAAGCTCAAACTGAGCAGATTGATGTCGTTGCTGGAGAAGTCAAGAAGGTCTATGAAGCTCCAAAGCCCAATATTCAAGAGATCATCGAGATGGCTCTAGCAGCTCAGAAGCAAGACTTAGCCAGACAGTGCCAACAGTTGCTTGAATCTCAAGCTCAACAATTCTCAGAGCAGCTGGATGCGGCAATGGCTGAAGTCCAGAAGACGATGGATGAAAGGAACAGAGCGGCATCATCCGGTGTGACCAAAGTTCTTGAAACTCAAGTCACAGCTCTGGACCTCATCCAATCGGACTCCCAGAGGTTATTAGACGCATCCCTACTGCAGCACAGAGCCCAAACCGATACCCTGATCTAGGAGATACGTCGTGATCATGAAAGAGATTGGAAAAAATATTGACCTCAACTCCTCCTTCACCCAGATCAAACATTCTCTATACAACCTACGAGATGATGTAGTTACTGTCAAAATCTTACTGACCTCGGCTGATGATGCCAAAAAGGGGGAAGATAAGAGGGTAACGGAAGGAAAGGATGGAGAAGAAGAACGCAAGAAGATTTTCCACATAGCAAGCGTGTCAGGGAAACGATCTAAAAATTCTATGGGCTATCTCTTCCAGAGGCCAAGTCTGCTGACTTCAAATCAAGAATTCAGAAGTTCAAATCTCAGTAGCAGCAGACTCAGTCTTTCTTTTAGTCTTTGCCTTTCTCTCTCTGTTCTCTCTTTGTATTGTAGTATTGATGTAATTGTAACACACTTTCATATCAACGAAAATCAGTATTTCACTTGGTCAGACAACCACTCATTATCTTATGGCTATGTCGTTTATTAACACGACTAATCACTGAAGTGATCAACACACATTCACTACAAGAATTTCTTCTGATGTGTCTTTGAATAACTGTTAACCTGAGTTGTATTTCTTTTAGTTGTTAATAACTGAGTTTAGTGGTTAGTGGTTTGGGCATCATCAATTAGGGGAAGATTGTAGGGATATGATTCAGTGGTCAAGCAGACCATTGTTAGGGGAATTTGTAGGATAAGAGTCAGTTGATGTTTCTGAATTGTAAGATATGTAGAGACTACTGATAAAGGGGGAAGTTATAAGTTGAATCAGTGATTCTAGAGAAATTATTAGGAGATGATTCAGTACCTCTGCATGTGATACATTGTGTAGATGCTGAGTAATTGTTATGAGGAATTGAAGATCCCAAAAACCCTGTCCATACCCCTGAATGTGTGATGAAAAGACATGATGTAATAGGTTAGACCTGCGTTGATCTTTCTAGATTATTTTGTCTAAGTCCTGTAAGGGGTAAATTGTTGGACTGAACTTCAGTAGAGAAGTTATGGTTCCAGAACCCCACGTCTGTCATAGGTTCAATAGAGCTCTGTTTGAGCTCGGTGTTTGTCTTCGAGTCAACAGCTGGAAGCACTCAGTAGAAGATCACTCTTCAGCCGACTTAGAAAGAAGACTCAGTATGGTCAGCCTTGATCTACTGAAGAGTTGCAACTCAGTGCAGACATTACAAGGGAAATCGACAGTCTGACCTTTATCAGTTGGATGTCAGCAAAGGAATACTTATATCCGAGGTTCAGAGGATGTCCACTCAGCTAGAAGACTGATGGATGAGAAGTCTCACCTACCGCCATACCTCGACCAATGACATGCAAATGAAGCTTAACTACTCTGACATAAAAGCTGCTCTCGCGCACATAAAGCCAACCTCTCTACGGCGACATTCAAAATTATATGGCCGTTTTCCTTGGAATCTTATGACACGTAGCATGGTCCTCTGCAACGGATCTATGCATGGGTCAAAACTATATAAAGAGATCGTCTTCATTGAAGTAGCGTGCTAACCACACCAAAGTCTACAACAGACCAACAGGAACAAAAATGCAAGAAGCTCTGAATACATTCTCAAGCACTCTAGCAAACTCACTGTTACGTCCAGCGAAGAACTAGAAATCCCAGAAATATCCTAGTAGTTCTTCTCTCTAGAGTTGTTCCCCGATCTCTTTTCTAAGCCAACATTGTTAGATCTTAAGATTAAAACTTTCGAAGGAGTTCACTTTTAGTGAAACGTTATTATTGTAAGAACTCCTTCATTGTTGGAGACAAAACCTAGTTTCATTTGTAATGTCGCTAATGACTATAACATAGAAGGTTCTATCCAGTGCATAGAAACTTTGTTGAGGCTTGCTCAGATTAATCAACAAGACCTCCTGTTCAGCAGGACCGTGGATGTAGGATCTTGCGTATCCGAACCACGTTAAAAATTGCTCGTGTCATTTGCAGTTTTATTGCATCTGTGTTTAAACTATTTGCAAAATCATTATTTCAGTAAAACTTATTTGAAACTGCACTAGCCAAAATTGATTTGGTTCGCATAAAACGTGTTGGGAGATGATTCAGCAGTAGATTATTTAGAAGATTTGGCTGATCCCAAAACCCTAGTTGATAGGTGAACCATTTCTTTATAATAGTAACGCCTTGGTCTCTGAGAGTTTCAGACTCAGTAGACTTTCCTTCAGCATGGTCCAGGCTTAGAGTTTTGTCTGTTGATCCCTCAGTAGAGTATCCGCCTCAATACCATGGAGTGAAGACTCAGTAGTGCTCGACTCAGCAGGAGCAACATACTCAGAGGTGTTCAGATTCAGTAGTGTTGGACTCAGTAGGAGCAGCATACTGAGAGGTGTTCAGATTCAGTAGTGCTGGACTCAGCAGGAGCAACATACTGAAAGAGTTAGTAGAACTGGACTCAGCAGGAGCAGTTCTCTAAACTCAGAGTCGACCTTCAGTAGAGTTGGACTCAACAGGAGTATACTACTGACCCCAGGTCAGACTCAGCAACGGTCTGACAGTCTCATTGATTGTCAGATGATCTTCTATGTTAAATCAGTAGAGTTGTTCGAGGTTGTACGCATCAGAGAAGTCAGCTTCAGTATTTGCCTCAAAGTCTGTGTATCTCAACTACTTTCTACACCTCGACCAATGACAAGCAGCCAGCTGTCAAAGTTCTTGTAAAAGCTGCAGGTCAACTACTTTCCTAAAATAGAGGAAAAGACTCTGTACGATTTCTAAAAGAGCCGTTAGCTACCCAAAAAGAGTAACACATGGGCAATTCGTCTCCAACGGATCTATCCATATCTCACCTCTATAAATAGAGGGAAAATCAAATCGAAGAATCATCGAACACACGAAATATACGAGCATCGAACGAACAAGTTACAAGCTTTCCGCAAGAACTTCAGTGAAATACTCAACGCGAAAGGCAATTACTTTGCTCTAGGGAACCTAGCTTAATAGAATCAAAGCCTCTAGTATCCAAGTGATAGAACACGAACCCAGAGAGATTATTCCTCATTGTTCATCACTCTAGATGCCTTTTCTTGTTCCCTTTCCCTCTAACCTAAGCTCCACTGAAATATCCATAGCTTAGAATCGAAGGAGTTCATATCTTGAACTGTTCTTATTGTAAAGAACTACTTCACTGTTGGAGAATCCTTCAAACATTCTTGTTTGAACCTTGTAAATTGGGACTTGCTTAGTATAATCTTCAAGGCCGTGTTTGTCCAGTGTACAAACCAACTGAGACTAACTCAGTATAAAAAAATAGATTCCTAATCTTTTCGGGTCAGTGGACGTATGATTGTTTGATATCCGAACCACTTTAAAATCATTGTGTTCATTTACTGTTGCATTAATTTACTGTTATACTGAAAATCATTTTACAAATCATACAACAGAGTTTCAGAAAAGCTTAACTGAATGTACTAACCTACTGAAACAGTTTTAATAAAAACGTTTTCAACTCAACTGAATCGGGCCTACACTATTCCGCACGCTACTGAACTCTTACTGAACGGTACTAAATTTTGACATCAGTCAGCCAGCAGGCCTCAGTATAGTCCGTCACTCTGTCCACGCGATCCAGAACAACTTGTTTGGCCTACTGAATTTATTCAGCAGACAATCTTCTGAATTGGACTGTTCGTGTTTCAAGTTGAGAAAGTTTTCAGGTGTATTCAAACTCCCCCCCCCTCCCCCTCTACACCTGAACGTTTACCTCGGGACCAACAAAACGTTTTTCAAATAGACAAACTAAAACCATGCCTACACTATTCTGCACAATATTCATCTACTAAATTTCTCAATACTGACACCAGTCAGTAGAATGGATTCAGTCGTTGAATCACTCTGCCCCGCGATTAGAAGGCTTAACTGGCAACTGAACCCGTTC
Source organism: Lavandula angustifolia (assembly GCA_028984105.1). Taxonomy (NCBI): domain Eukaryota; kingdom Viridiplantae; phylum Streptophyta; class Magnoliopsida; order Lamiales; family Lamiaceae; genus Lavandula; species Lavandula angustifolia. The sequence continues at coordinate 23,663,474 of CM054803.1, read as the reverse complement.
AGTCGCAAACTCAGTACAAGATTGACCTTCGCATTTGAGGAAAAATTTCGACTCAGGTGTATTCATTCTCCCCCTACACCTGATACTCGTCTCTGGACCAACACCTTTAATAACAAAAGACACTCTACATTCAAAAATAATTTGGACCCCTCATTATTCACTATCCACCCCACATTCGTATACCCATTCTCTCCAAAAGTTTTCTCTCACACGATTCCGTTCTGTTACGAACTCAGAAAATTATGATTTTTTAACTTTTTGGAAACTTTAGATTATTTCTTTAATTACAACATGAAAGAAAAACTTTAAAAAAAACAATTGCCTCAATTATTTATTAATATAATTTGGGTGAATTCTCATTCATTCCCATCAACCATTCCTCGAAAGTAGTGTTAATTTCTTAATACAATTAAAACACCTAATATATACAACTAAATCAATTTTCTTAGTCTCCATGCCGTAAAGAAACCCCAAACGATATTAACAGGACGGAGAGAGTATACATTATTTTTAAATAGAGAGAAAATTTATAGTTATTATTTAAGATTTGTTGTGTTGATTAAATTTTGTTTTCCTTTTTGTAGTAATGCAAACTTCACAATAATAATGTTGATGAGACTTGAACTCATGAGCTTCCTGTTTTATTTTTTATCCTCTCGAATTGTAGTTTGGTAGAAGATCATCTGTTTATTCTTAAACTACATTACTCAAACACATAATAATTAAGAACTAAGAATTACTTAATTTGGGCGGACGATTGCGATGAGAGATGGCGGCGAGAGAGACGGCAACAAGAGAGACGGCGGCTGAGATTCCTAGCAACTTATGAGAGAGATGAAGATGAAGAAGTGGGTGGAGAAAGGAGTGGGGTGAAGAAAGGAGCGTAAATAAAAGAGGTTGGAATGAAATTCTCAATCCCTTGATTTTGAGGGATTTGAGGAAAGTCCTCAAGGGAACGAGGAGGGGAATAGAATTTCATACCTCTCCAAAAATTTACGAACTAAACACCGGAAATAGAGTAATTGCTTTAAAATAATTCCTGATTCTATTCCCTAAGAGTAACCAAACGGGGCATAATAGATAATGTTTCTCTCGCTGCCACTAATGAGTAGGCAGTAGCCAACACTAAAGACAGTTGATACAAATGAAGCCCAGATACATATGTATATATTTTTTTTCCTTACTACCAAGTTCAATAATTAAATTTCATTATGAACACAAAGATGAGTAAAATCCATTAAATACAATATAAAAATTGTGGATAGAGATATATGGCGGACAATTAATTTCATGTAAATCATCCATTATTACAATTAAAAATCTACCATTTCCATACTAATTAGAATCATTTCAAACATTTCTGCCCAGTGGACCTCCATACCTAGATCCCGATCCCCCTCCACCACCGCCGCTGTAAGAACCAGAATCAGAGCCACCTCCGCCTCCATTATTCCATCCACCGCCCCCATTTCCCGAACCATATCCCCCAAAACTACCACCCCCATTACCTCCTCTACCATATCCTCCTCCGACACTGCCATCACCATAACCTCCTCCACCATATCCTCCTCCGACACTGCCATCGCCATAACCGCCTCCACCATATCCTCCTCCGACACTGCCATCGCCATTACCATTACCCCCTCCTCCTCCAAAACTACCACCGCCATTACCCCCTCCACCTCCAAAACTACCACCGCCATTACTCCCTCCACCAAAATTACCACCACCGGCACCGCCATTCCCGCCTCCAAAACTACCACCACCCCAACCCCTTCCGGAGCCACCACGTCCTCCTTTATGATATCCACCAGCTGCTACAGTTAACCACTCATCACCACCACTTTTTTCATCTTCATCTCGTCCATAACAATGAAAACTCAAACACACCATCACAACCAACAAAACAACACGCCAAGAAACTACATCACGCCTTTCCATGTTTCGTTGCAAAATAAGCCGTTGAGATGAAAAGAAAGACAAGGCAGTGATGGTGTTGGCCGGTGGCGGTGTTCCATTATATAGGGCTATGGCTATGGAGTTCTGGAGGGTATGAAACATGCTTCATGAGTTCGGTACTCAACCTATTCTGCATGAAATTTAATGTTTCCAAACAATAAAAGAATAACATATCCAGTTATTTTAAATTGTTTATCATACTTCTCAATAGAATTACAAGTTACTTATGCATTTACCATTTTCGGTATTGAAATAATCCGCAATTACTACTCGATGTTGGGTATTCAACCGAGTAAATCCTCTAGTACGCAAATTAAATTCACATATATACGTTTGTATTAAACTTAAATTAAAGCTAAGTTTGTCTTATATTGTAATGTGTGGGCTTAAAGATTTAGTATATTGGTGGGCACGTTGCGACATGTTTATATGTCGGGCATTATATGTTAATTGCTAGCACACTAAGGGTTTGGCCCAATCTTTCTCTACCTCAAACAACATAAGTTATTTATACATGACGGTTGATGTCTCCACTAACTTCAAGCTTTCTAGTCTTTTAACATGAGTAAATTAATATACTTGTTTTCTTGGATAACAATAAAAAATCGTAATCTGTCGATTCGAATCTTATGTCCTACTTTTTTATGTCCCATTTGTATCTCATTTGTATTATAACTGTAAGCAACTAAGTGTTTATAATAATTCTAAAATTTAAATTATAAACACCTAGATGTTTATATTTAAAAATGTCAGTAGAACACGAGTGAGCCACAAAAAAGTGAGATAAAAAATATTGTGAGCTAGTCTACTACTTAAAAAATGTATATTTAACCTACCGCACATGAGAGGTTTTTTTTCCGGGAGACTTCATTCTAAATTGTTTCCACAGATCTTTACTATCGAAAACTATTAAAAGTTTGCAACTAATGAACTAATTTTCTTTCAACTCCGTACACGTCTAATGTCTCAACTACATGATTTTGACACTTCATCAATATTTGGGGTTCAGATAGGATCATACAACTTAGTTATATTTTATTGGCTGCCGACAAATTAATTATCCAAATTAAACTAAGCCGCTAATTAATTAATAATACTTGTTCCTCGAACAATGGGAAAAAGCATATCTAATCTGAGGTGACATCTCGTCATGAAAATAGCGAGATGTCCATTTTTTTGTTTTCTTCAATTAATTATTGACCCAAAGTCTATTCAGTGTCCATTTTTTTCTTCAATTAATTATTGACTCAAAGGGCTCCATGTTTTGCAAGTGACTCCTATGGATGACAATTGATCGGATTTGAATCGAATCCTTCTTAGTTCAGATTCAGATTATAAATTTTTCACTTTAGTTTAGATCTGATTCAGATTCATTGGATCCAAAAAATGAGATCCAAACTCAGATTCATAAGATTTACGGGATCTTGGGTCTAAACTCGAATCCATATGTATTTTTTAATTAAAATTAATAAAATTCTAAATTAATTAAAATTTAGCTAAGTTGATTATTTGCAAGATAAAACCATAATCTATAAAAACATTACTATTAATAAAAAAAAGTCAAAATATTATGATACTACAAAAATATTACAATCATCTAAAAAATACCATGATCTTCTTTCGAAAAAGAACATCCAAAGTCCAAAGTCGTGGACAATGGCTACTCAATCTACTCCCTTTTTTTATTTATTAGATACTAATAAAGTATTTCAAGCTTCATAATAATGTAATGTGGTATTTAAAATATATGAATAATAATATAATATTTAGATATAATAAAAATATAATATTTTAGTTATAAAATTAACGGATCTGGATTGGATTCGAATCTCAAAAGACAAAGTCTAGATCCAGATCCGTAATTTCTAAAATGGATCCAGATCCGATCCAGATCCATTGGATCCATTTTTTTTAAGTTCCAGATCTGGATCCACGGATCTGGACTGGGTCCAAGATCCACTGCCATCCCTAACTGCTGCTTAATTAAGTTAAAACTTTGGTGTTTTCTTTTCAATAATTTACAGTTAAATGTTGTGAAGGAAACAGGAGGGGAAGAACGATATACATTCCTCCTACGTATGTTGTTGCAGCTCTGATTGTTGCTCGTGTGTCAGATCTTCTGATCTGTGTCCCGACCTTTTTCTCCATCTGGGTGGTCAGAGAACTGGAGAAAATTAAGATTATTGTCTCCTGTCTCTCACGCCGTGCGTGTATGTATAATGTGTGTGTGTCTGTTTATGAACAGAATACTAATAAATATAGGCTTCAAAACCCAATATAATATTAATATTTGTAGCCCATTAATTTAATTATATTCCTAATGGACTTCCACATAATTAGCCCATAATATAATTAATTAATATATTGGGCTACTAATATTTATCAATTAATTGGTCTGGCCAATTAATTCCAGATAAATAACATTATTAAATAATGTAAAATTACATTAATCTATTAATAATGATTTCTGAGAGACAATAAATAACTAGGCAACTAATTTGGCAGATCAGGGATCTAATACAAGAAATAAAGCAGGGCCTCAAATTAATTAATTATCTATGCTCAGCCCAGAGAAAAATTAATTAATAAACACAGATTCATTCCATTAGAGGATCTGTGCTGACTTACCTCTTTATCCCAAATTGAGCAAGGGCTTGTATTTTAGACTTAATCGATCTATGTATTTAAAATATAAATATCCGTTAAATACAAGGAGGTGGCATGGTGACCGGGAAGAAGATCCCTAAAGGCAGAAGCCTTTTCACCCCTGAGGAGAAGAAGCTTCACAATCTTGACCAGGTTGCCAGAAACGCCATACTGAGCACCCTGAGTGATTCCTATCTCGGAAGAGTTCAGGACTGCAAGTCTGCGAAGCAACTCTGGGATGCTCTAGCGCTCCTGAGTCCGGGGACTCAGAAGATCAAGGCAAACAAACTGGCGCTGGAACTTCAAAAGCTGGAAAGACTGTCTCTCATGCCTGGCGACACCATTGAAGATCTTAACGTCAGATTTACGGATCTGATGAACACAATCAACGGGCTTGGGAAGACATTCTCCAACCGAGAAATGAATCTCAAGATATTGAGAGCACTGTCGGGCGGACATTGGACTCCATTCGCTACTTTGCTGAGACATTCTGACCTTGATATTGTTTCTCCTGATCATATCTTTTCAGAATTAAAAGCTGAGGAGTTCGAGTTCGGCCTACCCCAAAGGAAGCAGAGAGCTGAAGCTGACACTCAAATCGACCATGCTTTCAAAGCATCAGTCAGCACAGCAGCTCCCGCGTCTAGCAAGGCAGAACCTTCAATCAGTGATCTACAAGAAGGAAACCTAGCCAAGAAATACGCACTGCTTGCCGTGAAGTATCAGAAGGAGAAGGAGAGGCGCAGAAAACTCTCTAGAGTCATCAGAGACTCAAAGGGTAAGTCAGAATATACACCCAAGCGCACTCCTGAATCACATACTTCTGATTGCAGGAAACATGAGGACTCAGCTCAGTCGAAAGACAGTGAGAGCAAAGAAGATAGATTCACCACTTGTTACAACTGCAAGAAGCCAGGACACGACCAATGTGACTGTCCTGAGCTCAGTACAGCTGAGAGAGAAGCACGTAAAGCTCGAAGGGAGAAGTTCATCAAGAAGCATCAAGCATACATTGCCGGTGAACTCTCAGAAGACTCAGATGAAGTCGACTCCTTCATGGATTCATCAGATGATGAAGCGGCATTCATGGCCGTAGAGCTTGGAGAAGATGCTGAAAAGTGTCTCATGGCAGGAGAAGAGGATGAGGTAAACTCTCACACTCCATTTAACTCCTCTTCACACTGCACACACGACACTATTTCAGGTGCAGAAGAGAATCTGTATATCTCGATTGCGTATGAAGAACTATTAGACGAGCAGATTCAGATGAGCCTGCAGCTCAGTAAGACTCTTCAGGAATTTGATACACTGAAAGTGGAAAATCAGAGACTTTCTCAGGAGAGTCAGGTTGCTACTGAGTCAGAAGGACTTGTGTTGAGACTCAGAGAGGAAATTAACTCTCTGATGACCAAGTCTCAGCATCAAGAAGATCAGATCTCAGTACTGACCAATGACTTGACTCAGAAGGATACCGAACTGAGTCTACTAAAGCAAGAGTTGTTAGGACTTCAGACCGAGCATGAAATTTTTAAGAAGAGTGATGATGTCTGGAGGAATTTGATAACGGAGCGGTACATAGGCGCTGAAAAGAAGCTTGAGGCAATGCTAGCCAGCTACAAGCCTAAGCACTGCAAGGAGGGACTTGGATTCAGTCATGGAGCCTCCTCATCTGCCCCCGTACACTCAGAGAACCGGCTAGCTGATAGATTTGTTCAAGGGAGACTATCAATGTTGAGATCCTGAACCCTCTAGCAAAGAACAAACAGAATATGACGGCACCTCATCCTAGTTATCAGCATTCTGATAAGAAGATTAGCTCAAAATCACCCCAGATCAGTCAAGGGGGAACCAGTAGAGTTAAGTGGGTTGATCAGTATGGGCCTCCACAGCTGATACATCCAGCTCAGTATGGGTTATACTACTATGATCCTATAGTCAGAAGAGGATCCAGAAATCAGAAAAGGAAGAAGAAAGCCGTTCAGAAGGCTAAAGTCAACAGTCCACCAACTCAGAAGATCAGGACTCCTGAACTAGTAAAGCCTCAAAAGTCAGCATCGACCAGTCCAGTGGTCAAATATGTTGATCAGAGTGGAAAAAAACTGTCTGAGACCACAAGGGTCGTGAGACAGATTTCGGTTTCCAAAACTAACATCTAAGGACCCAAAATAAAAAATAAATTGTACCTGAATATAATTCTGTTTTGCAGGTGTACAAGGACCCTTGGTATGTGGATAGCGGATGCTCAAGACATATGCCATACCAGAAGGACCTACTGAAGAATTATACTACTGAAGAAGGACCCAGAATCGAGTTTGGAGACAATGCAAAAGGCTATACTAGAGGCTATGGAACACTCAACATTGGAACCGCCACAGTTCCAAGAGTATCATATGTTGAAGGACTTCAGCATAATCTTCTCTCTGTTAGTCAATTTTGTGATAACTCGAATAGAGTGATTTTTTACGCTAGTTTATGTGATGTCTTTGATAAATCTATAGGGAAAACAATGTTATCAGGTTCGCGCAAAAAGAATATCTATGTAACTGACTGGAACTAAGCTGAACCTGTAGCTTGCTTGCTAGCGAAGAACGATAATAGAACAGGGTGGCTCTAGCACAGAAGACTCAGTCATCTCAACTTCAAGACGCTTAACAAGCTAGCTACAAACGCTCTAGCAAGAGGACTGCCGAATGAAGTATTCAGCAAAGACACTCAGTGTGAAGCATGTCTGAAGGGAAAGCAAACAAAGAAGCAAAACCTGCCTGTTCCATCGCCTTCCACTGATGGAATCCTTCAGCTGCTACATATGGATTTATTCGATCCAGTCTCTCCAGTGACGATCAGAGGTAAAATGTATGCTTTAGTGGCCATTGATGACTACTCGCATTACACATGGGTCATATTTATGGCCAATAAGTCTGACGTCAAAACAGAGTTGCCTACGCTTCTGAAAAGGCTCAGTGTCGAGAAGAACACCGAAATTAGAAAGATACGTTCAGACAGAGGAACTGAGTTCCTGAATTCGATGGTGGAAGAGTTCTGCAAAGCTGAAGGCATAGAGCCCGAGACGTCTGCCGCGCGCACGCCTCAACAAAATGGGATTGCTGAGAGGAAGAACAGAACACTCAAAGAAGCAGCAAGAACCCTGCTCGCAGACTCAAGACTCCCATCCAAATGCTTGGCAGAAGCAACTGACACTGCATGTTACACTCACAACAAATCTCTACTAACTAAGCAACATCAGAAGACACCATATGAATTATGGAACGACAGGAAGCCTTTCTTATCTTATTTCTATATTTTTGGGTGTTCGTGCTTTATCCACAATAACGGAAATGACCAGTTAAAGACTTTTGACAGCAAGTCAGACCAGGGAGTCTTCTTAGGATACACCCGGGTCAGCAAAACCTTTAGAGTTTTTAACTGCCGGACCCTTTGCATGGAGGAAAGCCCTCATGTTGTTTTTAACGAGTTTGCTACTGAAGACAGGAGCAGAAACTCAAAATCAAATTCTAAGGACATCAGTAAGCAGCTACAAGATCTGAGCCTAAAAGATAAAGTTGAAAAGATCCAGCTGTGTTGGGACGATGATTCAGAAGAGGAAATTGAAGATAAGACTACTGAATCTCAGCCAGCAGCAGAAGTAGCTGAACAGATTGACTCTACTGAACAGAGTCAATCCCAGATAACTCAGGTCGATGAAGAAACCCAAGTGGTAACTGAGACCTCTACTGAGGATAATAATTCAGGGGGAACAAATGAAGTTCCTGAGCTGAATGCCTCTGAACCTGGTGACTCAGTAGACCCAACTCTCATAACTGAATTACTTCAATCTCAGAATAGTACAACTGAAATGCATAACTCACCTACAATCTGTGTTGAACAAATTTCAGATGAAGAGTTGAAACATCGTCGATCATGGCTGGACGCTCACACTTCTGACTTAATTATTGGAGATCCTTCAGCTAGTGTAAAGACAAGATCCAGATTCCGTCAGGGAGAAAGCGCATTATATTCCAGCTTCTTGTCTACTGAAGAACCTCAGTCAGTTGAGGACACACTTAAGGATGCTGATTGGATCATAGCTATGCAGGAGGAGCTGAACTAGTTCGCGAGAATCGAAGTATGGGAGCTTGTTGACAGACCCCGACATCAACATGTGATCGGAACTCAATGGGTCTTTAAGAACAAGGGAGATGAAAACAACGTCATAGTAAGGAACAAAGCGAGACTCGTGGCCAAAGGCTACTGTCAAGCCGAAGGGATAGATTTCGAAGAAACTTTCGCTCCAGTTGCAAGATTGGAGGCAATCAGACTATTCCTAGCCTACACAACACATCAACGCTTCAGAGTTTATCAAATGGATGTGAAGTCTGCGTTCCTGAACGGCGTGCTAAAAAAAGAAGCCTATGTAGAACAGTCTCCCGGCTTTCAGCAGGGACATCAGGTTTATAGACTCAGAAAGGCTCTGTATGGGTTAAAACAAGCACTCAGGGCTTGGTACGATACCCTATCTGAGTTTCTTCTTCAAAAAGGTTTTCAGAAGGGTACAGTAGACCGCACATTATTCAGCATTCGACTGGACGACGACATATTACTTGTGCAGATCTACGTAGATGACATTATAATCGGTTCAACGAACGTCATCATGTGTCAGCAATTGAGAAAATGATGAAGGATAAGTTCGAGATGTCAATGATGGTAGAGATGAATTATTTCCTCGATTTTCAAGTCAAACAATCTGAGAAGGGAACATTCATCAATCAAGGCAAATACACTCGAGACCTCATTAAGAAATTCGGTTGCACATTCGATTGCACATCCAGCAAACCAATCAAGATCCCGATGAACACGAATATGAAAATCGATCTTGATAAGGAGGGAGTATCAGTAGATCATACTGAATTTCGTGCTATTATTGGTTCATTATTATATCTAACTGCTACTCGACCTGACATAACTTATGATGTAGGTGTCTGCGCTCGATTTTAGGCGAATCCTAAGCAGAGCCATATGGACTCAGCAAAGAAGATTCTTCGCTATCTTAGAGGAACACCTGACATGGGTTTATGGTATCCAGCAGATGATAATATTTAACTAACTGGTTATTCTGATGCTGACTATGCAGGATGTAGAATTGATCAAAAGTCAACTTCTAGAACTTGTTAGTTCCTTGACAGTAAGCTGATTTCGTGGTTTTCAAAGAAACAGCATTCAGTAGCGACGTCAACTACTGAAGTTGAATACATGGCTGCCGGAAGTTGCTGCGCCCAAGTCCTTTAGCTGAGACAGCAGCTACGCGACTATGACGTCATTCAGAATGAAGTGTCGATCTTCTACGACAGCTCCAGTGCAATTGCAATCACTCAGAACCCTGTACCTCATACTAGGTGCAAGCACGTGGACATTAGGCACCACTTCATTCGTGATCATGTCGAAAAGAAGGATATCAAGATGGAGAAGATCCATAGTGACCATCAAAGGGCCGATATTCTGACCAAGCCTCTAGCTGAAGCAAGATTCAGAGAACTTTCAGTAGAGCTAGGTCTGTTGGGCCCTACTGACTCCAGTCAGTAAGTGGATTCAGGAGAGGAGCATTCAGCAAGGGGGAATGTTCACTCTCAGTACTGGACTCATTCAGTACATGGAGATTCAGAAACCATCTACACCAGGTATCAGCTGACTACGATGTTCAGCTGACCGGTTTGCGTATCTCTACTCAGTAGCCAATGAAATATTTTATGCATTAATGATTCAGATTCAGCTTCGTATTCAATGTCTTAGAAAATGTCATTTAACATAACAATTTACATTTAATACACGACTTTCTATGCTAAGTATGCTGAACTCTGCGGCGCATTAAATGCATGTCTAATCAAGTTACTTGTTTGGTTATATACAGCTGTAATTTGACTTAGGCGGCTATTTGATCATTACCTATTTTATAGCATTAAATCTTAGATGTCCATCTCGTAAAGCAGATTCGAACTAAACCGTGGATGAAAAAGTTGTTCATCTTCTTGATCATATAAAACACGTTCAAAGATAGAAAAACCGCCATTTTCGCTCTGCAACTTTCGAACCCTAAAATTTTCTGAGCAAACTGCTCTTATAACCTCTCAGAAATTCCTTTGGTAAACTTCATGCATATTCAATATCACGTATTTTTTTTTGTGTAATATTTTTTCGATACTGATATCTTATCTTACAAATCAAAGTCATAGCAACAAAGAACGTTACAGTAACTATTCCAGCCAATATCGTGGAGATTCTTGAAAAGGACCGTGTTTGGTGCAAGCCAATCATGGAATTTGACGCCTACGAGTTGGACTTCATGGAGGAGATCTTAGAGGCATTGAGGGCGTCAGGTCTGGAAGGTTTTCTCTCAAGGAAGCCAACCTTCTTCCTTCCGAGACAGATTTCAGAATTATACCTAAATTTTGAATCCATAAACGGAGATATTAGGGGTCGGTTTATCATTCATCATGTCATAGACCCCACATGTGCTGACTCCGAGATCAAACAGATGTATATCCGAGAAGCTCTTCAGCGGAGTTTTCAGCTGCCCAGCACCGGGATTAACATTACTGGATATAAGGATGACCTTATGGACGAGTACCTAGAAATCTTCTGTGGTGAGCCCACATCATTCAGGGCTGCCTTTCCAAAGAACGCTATGCTGACTAAGTATAGAGTGCTGGCGTATATAGTCACACAGATCTTGACTAGCCAGGCAGGGTCATTCGATCAAGTGTCCAGACCCAAGTTGCAAATGATGATGGCGATCTATGATAGAGCCCAAGTCAACTGGACAAAATTCTTTCTGAAAGAGTTCGTTACCCAGGCTGCGAAGTTTGATAGAGCCTCAAACTGTCTAACTATCAAGGGCAAGCTTCTTTACGGGATGAAGCTGATAGTTATGATAGAAGACTTTTGTGGTGCTGACCACCACGTCTATGCTGAAAAATGGTACTTCAACCCTAAGAAGGTCAGATTTCAAAGCAGGGCAGCAGTCCTTCATTAAATTGGATCAGGGCCTGCTGAGCCCAAGAAAGGGTCTAAAAAGTCTTCTACTCCGACCAAGAATACGTCGCCTCCCAAGACTGCTCAGAAGACACCGTCAAAGAAGCAAAAGACGGTCTCTAAGGCAGTAGTCATCCCTGCGTTCAAACTGCGTGATGAGGGAGACTCTTCTGAGAAAACTGTCTCAGCGGAAAAGACTATATCAGCTGACAGAGGACAGACTGTGGAACAGGGGTCCGATGCTGAGCCTGCTACTCCTACTACTCAGACCCCACAAAATATTCCACCTCTCAACAGCATCCCATCTGCTGAGAAAGAGATGACTCCGATAGAAGTTGAAGATTCGGAGACTGCTTCTGAAGCCGAGACAATCGGGATGGAGGCCTTAGCTCTTCGAACCAGAGCCTCCCTAGAAGTCTCAGAGGCCATTCCAGAGATATCGAGTCATTCTGACTTGGTCACTCTCACCAGGCAGGCCAGGCTTCATATGCTGATCAGATTCCAGGAATGGTCCACCCTTAACAGACTGATCCAACACCATTCCTGTGAATAGCTACACGAAGAGGAGCTTCTAATCCGCGAGAAGATAGGCTATTCAGAGCCTGCGGATCTCTGCTCCATGGAAGACTTAAGGGCGGCTATGCTGGCCATGCTGAATGACTGAGTCCCAACTTCAGCAGCTACGCCTTCAGATGGGTCCGATCCTGATGATCAGGACCCGCCCAGTGATTCAGGCCCTGAGAAGCTTGTTGAGGGATCTCAACTGGAGGAGGGTGCCCCACCCTCAACTGCTGAAATCCCACTCAGCATCCTCCCTCCAGTATAGTCGGTGGCTGGTACCTCTCAGGCCACGGATCCATTACAGCTTCTGCTGGAGTCCGCATTCGAGGTAGCGCCCAACCCTAAGACCCGACGATCGAAAGACTATGGCCAAGGCACTCAGATGTCAAGGCGCTCAGAACCGACTTCTGGCCAGGGCTGTCCACAAGACGTGGAAACAGTCGACTCAGGCTCAGAGTGAGGAGATGAAGGAGCTCCGCACTTCAATTCAGAACATACCAGCTCCGGACTTCTCTACTATACTGACAGATGCTCTATCCACTCAGCGAGCCGAGTTCGAGAAGCAACAATCACTGATGGAAGCTGCTCAGAAGAAACTTCTTGAAGATTTTAAAGCAGCCCAGTCAGCCCATGCTGAATGCATCTCTTCAATGAGTCAGGCCTCAGAACTCAGACTTCAGAATATTCAGAAGGCTCTAGAAGAGAAGATGGATAATAAGTTGCAAGCAATTCAGACCGTGGTGGAGTCTTCCCATAAGAAATATGGAGATGCACTTACTGAAGAGAGGAATGAACTCCACGAACGCCTCGAGAAACTGCAGACAACTATGGATCAGCTGGCCACTGCTTATGAAGGTCTGAACAAGAAAATTCTGGTACCTACCCTTAGCTCAGTTGATGATGCCAAAAAGGGGGAAAGGGAAAGAATACCGAAGGCACCAAGGGGGACTAGATCAGTCAGGGGAGCACCTGGACGGCAATCTGTTCCCACTGAACCCTAAGGCATAGGTCAGGCCCAGGGTGTCTCAGTAGCAGGAGATGTAGAGCATGCTGAGACCGGCCTAAGCGGCTCAGGACATAAAGACTCAGCAACCCAAACTCCAAGTGAAATTATCAAGGAGGTTGCTGACTTTATCGAGGAGGATTCTGATGAGGAGGAAACTCCTCTACCTCCTCCGGTGGCAGAAAAGGGGAAGAAAGTGCTGAAACTCCCAACCCCGCCAAAGAAAGGAACTAAAAGATTCATAAGCCCTGAGGAGAGAGCTCAGATCGAAGCTGATGAGAAGCTCGCCAGGGAGATTGTTGAGGCAGAGGCTGCTAATAAGCCTAAGAAAGCTCCAGCTAAAGGCAAAACCAAGGTACAAGGGGGAAGGAAGCCTGGAACAAGGCCACCCCCTGGGAAGCTGAAAATCGACGATGAGGTCGATAAAGAAAAAGAGAAGGAACAGCAGCAGCAGTAGCAGCAGACTGGTCAGCAGGGTGGAACTAAGTCAAAATCTCAAATACCTGCTGAGTCAAAAGAAGAACAAGAGCATGTTCCGGCCTATGTCCCCTCTAAAGCACAAGAACAGGAGCTGAAAGAAATATGGGACACAATGGACAGGTATCTAGATAGAGGTGCTGAAGCTAGACAGATCAGCGAAGCCAGAGAGAGGCTCAGGCTTGCTGACTTAGAAGCACTAAGACTCATGATAGAGAAAGAGGCAAGAGAGAGGGTACCTGACAAAGCTGAAATTCCGTATAAATACAGAAGAAGCAGGAAACTTACTGATCTCAAGATTCACAGATGGCCTAGGATTGACACATGGATGCCATGGGAGCGGACTCAGAGGTGGGAAACACTCAAAGCAGAATTTATCAAGAGGTATTTCATCTGGAGGTATTGGCCGGACATGCACAAAGCTACAGCCTTTGCTGAATGGCTTCTGGTGAGCGACCCTGAAATATATGCCAGAGTCCAGAAAGCCTTAGCTGAGAAGATAGATGTCAGAGTTCCAGTCCCTAGACCTCTGCCCCCTCCACAGAAGCTCGATAGATCACTGCATGTTGGAGTCATAGAAGGAGAAGTCAGCAGTGCAGTTATAGCCCTGAATCTTGATGAAGCTGATCCTGATGATGTGCTGAAGATACAGAAGCTCAGAAGAGACATTTTCAGAATGTATGGATTTTCGTTGCCTGAAGAGAAGTCAAGAGATTTCAAAGCACGGATCCAGCAGTTCAGAAGATAGATAGTTAGCTTCTCTGTATCTTGTTTTTATTTTCTAGAATAGCTGATGATGTATTGTACTGAATATTCTCATATCAATAAAACATCATTGTTGTTCGGCCCGAAAATATCTTATTGTCTTCATGGCCTTATTTATTTATGCTTAACACTCAGAATCACCTAAGTGATTACTGACTCACACACTCACTGCTGATATTTGTGTCTGTCTATTTTTGCTTAGTTGATAGATTTGTTTTCTTTAGAAGCTTGAGGGAACTTACTGTATGAGGTTTATTAAAGGGGGAAATTGTAGTTAGATTTCTGTATAAGTTCTGATATTTCTTCCCTGTACCCTCCCTCAGTAGTCTAGAACTTGAAGAACAACTCCATTGATTCTACTTGTAATATTTATAAGGAGTCTGTTTCTGACAGTTTGTAGTGTCAGGTTTTAGCATCATCAAATAGGGGGAAATTGTTGGGAGATAATTCAGTAGCTCAATACTTATAGATTTAAATGATACCAAAACCCTGCTTTGATTGATGAACCATTCAGTTGTATTTGTGGTGTATCTGTCTCTGAGAGTTTCAGACTCAGTAGACATCCTTCCTACATGGTTCAGGCATTCAGTTCTGTCTGCTGGTTCTTCAGCAGACTATCAGCCTTAGTACCATGAGAAGAAGACTCAGTAGTGTTGGACTCAGCAGGAGCAGCATATTGAAAGGAGTCAGTTGAACTAAACTCAGCAAGAGTAGTTCACTGAACTCAGAGCTGATCTTCAGTAGAGCTAGACTCAACAGGAGTATGCTATTGAACATAGATCAGACTCAGCAACGGCCAGACAGTCTCCTGACTGTTAGGGATATTATAAGTCAAATCAGCAGAGTCATACATTGTATAGAAAAGTCAGCTTCAGGTCTGTCTTGAAGTCTGTTTGTCTCACCTACTTTCTTTAGCCTCGACCAATGACGAGCAGCGAGCTGTCTACTTTCTGATTAAAGCTGCAGGTCAACACTTTTCCGGAAATGGAGGGAAAAGACTCTGCCACCATACTTTGAAAGAGCCGTTAGCTACCCAAAAGAGAGAGACACATGGATCACCGTCTCCAACGGATCCTTCCATGCCTCTCATCTATAAATAGAGGGAAGAATTCAAATCGAAGCTCACCTAGAAATCCAGAACACACGAGCAATTACGAGCAACTCAGAATCTTCTTAAAGCTTTCCGCAAGATCTTCAAAGAGCTATTCCAAGCGAAAAGCGACATACTAGCTCAAAGGGAACCGAGCTGAATCAGACTCTAAGCCTCTGGTATCCAAGCGACTGAATACGAACCCAGAGTTAATACTTTACCGTTCGTCGCTCTAGAAGCCACTTTCTCATTCCCTTCCCTCTAACCTAAGCTCAGCAGACCATATCTATAGCTTAGATCGAAGGAGTTCATCCCTGAACTGTTCTTTATTGTAAAGAACTCTTTCTTAGTTGGAGAGTTTGTCAAACACTTCAGTTTGGTACCTTGTAAACTGAGACTTGCTCAGTATAAATCTCAAGACCAGTGTTTGTCCAGTGCACAAACCGACTGAGACTAACTCAGTATAATAAAATAGCCTCCTAATCTTTTCGAGACAGTGGACGTAGGATTGTTGGATCCGAACCACTTTAAAATTGTTTGTGTTCTGTGTGCTTTCTTTACCGTTGCACTGATTACTGTTCATACTGAAAATATATTTCAAATCATTCAACTGTGTATCAGCAAAACTTAAAAGATTGCACTAATATACTGAAACAGTTTTCCTAAAAACATTTTCTAACTCAACTGAATTGGGCCTACACATTTCCGCACTCTACTGAACTTCTACTGAACGGTACTGAATTCTGACCTAAGTCAGCTAGCACGCCTCAGTGAATTCAGTCACTCTGCCACGCGATTCAGAACAGCTTATCTGGTCTACTGAACCTGTTCAGTACGACATCTTCCTGAAAAGGACTTTTCGCGTTTTAAGTTGAGAAAGTTTTCAGGTGTATTCACCCCCCCTTCTCTACACCTGAACGTTTATCTCGGGACCAACAAAAACCTTCGGGTTAGCCTTCGGGCAATTCACGCAGTAATACTTTTGGGTTAGCCCTCGGGCATTCACGTAGTAAAACCTTCGGGTTAACCCTCCAGGCTAGCATGTCTAATCTCTCATGTTAAATTCTTTACAGTTTATAATTTGGATAATGTTGACCTCACTAAGTAGTCGTACTCACCCCCTTATATTTTCACCTTTTCAGATCATGGTCTAGCAGATGCTTCAGGTGGTTGATGGTGATGGTCACACGGAAAAGGGAATTATGAAACTTTTTACATTATTAATTTAGTTTTATCATGAACTAAGCACTTTCGTTCCATTGCATTTTTCGAAAACTAGTACTCGCACGTGCTTTCATTTTTAAGACTTCCGTTGTTTATGAAATTTTACATTGAACTTTCCTTTTATGAAAAGATTTATTTAAGTTATTTTAAAAATTAAATCTAATGACAAAGTTTGTGCATGTGGTGACGTCCCTTTAAAAAGTTATGAAAATTGGGGCGTTACAGATTGGTATCAGAGCAGGTCTACTTTCTTGTAGACTTATTTCATGTTATGCAAGAAATTGACCATCATCACTGCCACAGCATCATGCCGGCGAGGTAAGAAATATTTTCTATGTTAATTTTGACGCACAATATTGAAAGCATGTTTTTATAGCATGACATGAGCATGATTATTATACAAGTAAATTATGTAAAATATTTAAAGTCCTCGAAGATGTTGCCTTAAGAATGAGAACTTAGATGCCTTACATAGTTGAATTTTATATGAACAATAGGAAGATGCCTCCAAGAAGACAACCCAATAACAATGGTATTGGAGGGACATGAATAACTCTCCAGAGAACCTTAGCAATTTACAGTTGTTGGAGGCTATGAAGGAGATGTTCCCACAACGCCAAGGAGGAGATCCAATTACAGTTAGTAAACTTAATTACCTCAAGAAACATTTTAGTATTAACCAAATAGTCGTGGTTCTTTTTGATTCTAGAACATCGGATTCCTTCGTATCAAAAATATTTTAGGATAAAATAGCAAAAAAAAATGCGAATTGGACATTGCAGCATGCAAGGTCGGGTTTTCAATAGGCAAGGCAAAGGAAACAAATCGTCTAATAAAAGGTGTAACGTTGAAGATCGATGGCGTGGCTTTGAAAGCAAATTTGTATATCCTCGAGGTAAAGGGCTTCAACGTCATATTGGGTTGGATTGACTCAACAAGCACGATGCGGTTATCAAATGCAAGGACTGTGAAGTCGTTTTTCCAACACCAGACGGAAATCAATTCTCCTTTTATGGAAGTAAGAGAAAGAGAGGACCACATATTATAACTGCAATGAAGGCTACCAAGATGATGAGAAACAAGGACTGTCAAGCCTACTTGGTAAATATTACAAGCTCAGAGGCTGGGAAACTAACCATAAACGATATCCCAGTGGTAAGGGAATTTTCCTGATGTGTTACCTGAGGAACTAAGTTGTCTTCCCCCAGATAAGTAAGTGGAATTCAACATTGATGTAATTCCTGAAGCAACTCTTGTCTCGAGAGCACCATACAGAATGGCACCTATGGAGTTACAAGAACTTAAAATAAAGTTACAAGAGTTATTAGACAAGGGACATATTCATCCAAATGTATCTCCGTGGGGAGCACCTGTACATTTCGTCAAGAAGAAAGATGGAACTATGCGTATGTGCATAGATTGACGTGAGCTCAACAAGTTGACAATCAAGAACAAATACCCATTGTCAAGGATTGAAGACCTCTTTGATCAACTAAAAGGTGCAGGGATCTTCTCAAAGATTGATTTGAGGTCCGGATATCATCAACTGAAGATTAAGGAGAGTGATGTGTCGAAGACGGCTTTTCGAACAAGATATGGTCATTACGATTTTACAACAATGCCTTTTGGACTGTCTAACGCACCAGCCATTTTCATGGACTTGATGAACAGAGTGTTTCATCAATATTTGGATCAATTCGTAATTGTCTTTATAGATGATATCTTAGTATACTCAAAAGATCGGAGCCAACATGAAGAGCATCTAAGGATTGTGTTGGAGACCTTAAGAAACGAGAAGTTATACGCCAAGTTCAAGAAATGTGAGTTTTGGCTTAATAAAGTAGTATTCATTGGTCACGTAGTGACTGCACAAGGAATAAAAGTGGACCCAGCAAAAATCAAAGCGGTTAGTAACTGGAAGGCACCGAAGAATGCAAGTGAGATCTGAAGTTTCTTAGGATTAGCAGGATATTACCGACGGTTTATTGAAGGGTTCTCAAAGATAGCAAGGCCACTTACTCAGCTCACCAGAAAAGGGATCAAGTTTGATTGGAATAAAGAGTGTGAGAGGAGCTTCCAAGAACTGAAAGGGAAGTTAACCACGACACCGGTACTTACTATTCCTAACGGAACTGAAGGGTATGTAATCTACTGCGATGCCTCCAAACAAGGACTTGGATGTGTCTTGATGAAACATGGGAAGGTCATAGGTTACGCTTCGAGACAACTAAAGACGCATGAATTGAATTACCCTACACATGATCCAGAATTGGCAGCATGTAGTCCATGCCTTGAAGATTTGGAGACATTACCTATATGGAGGCAAGTTCGAGATATATTCCAATCACAAGAGTCTCAAGTATCTATTCACACAAAAGGATTTGAACATGAGACAACGAAGGTGGCTGGAACTAGTGAAATATTACGATTGCACAATTCATTATTATCTAGGAAAAGCAAACGTTGTAGCTGATGCTTTGAGCAGGAAAGGGAGTCTGACCACCCTATATACTAAGGGACAAAATTCGGGAAGCACAAGAGAGTGATAGATTTTTGTGCAAGATGAGAGATTAAGTTTTGGAAGGTCACAATTAAGGGTTTGAGATCGCAGCAGACGGGACGTTGATGTTCGAGAGAAGGATCTGTGTGCCAAAAGGGAGTGAAATGATGAGGGATATTTTAGAAGAAGCACACAACACTCCATACACTATCCATCCTGGAGGGACAAAAATGTATCATGATTTGAAGAGACACTTTTGGTGGAGGAATATGAAGAGAACTATTGCAGAATTTGTATAGAGTTATATGACTTGCCAACAAGTAAAGGCTGAACACCAACGACCATCCGGCCTACTAAAGCCGCTTGATATACCTCAATGGAAGTGGGAGGAGATATCCATGGACTTCGTGGTAGCATTACCTAAAACCCGAAAAGGAAATCACTCAATTTGGGTAATCATGGATAGACTCACGAAATCGGCTCATTTTCATCCGAGGAAGATGACTGATAACATGGATCGGTTAGCACAAATCTATATTGATGAGATTGTAAGACTACATGGAGTGCCTACCGGTATTGTATGTGACCGCGACCCGAGGTTCACGTCTAAATTTTGGAACATTTTACAAGTTGCTATGGGTATTAAGTTGAAGTTCAGTACTGCCTACCATCCACAAACTGATGGACAGTCTGAAACAACTATTCAGACTTTGGAAGATATGTTGCAAGCATGTGTTATGAATTTTTGAACCAATTGGGAGGAACATTTGCCTTTAGTCGAATTTGCATATAATAACAGCTATCAAGCAAGCATAAGGATGGCACCCTTTGAAGCATTGTATGGAAGAAGTGTAGATCACCTCTGCACTGGAATGAGGTTGGCGAGAAAAGAATATTGGGACCCGAGATCGTCGAAAGAACTGTGGGAGTGATTGCAAAGATTCGAGAAAGAATCAAGATTGCTCAAGATGGACAAAAGTCCCATGCTAATTTGAAGAGGAAGGTTATAGAGTTCGAGAAGGGTGACAAAGTGTTCCTGAAATTGTCACCAATGAAAGGAGTAGTGCGGATTGGGAATAGAGGAAAGTTTATGCCTCGATACATTGGACATTTGAGATACTCAAAAGGACTAGTGAAGTATCCTACGAGTTAGCACTACCGCCAGACTTGACTTCTATTTATAATGTTTTATCATGTCGTGAACTTGAGGAAGTATGTTCATGATCCAAGCAACATAGTCAGCTATGAAGGATTGGAGCTGAATGAGGATTTATCATATGAAAAGACGCCAAATGCCATCTTAGATCGAAAAGTGATTCGACATAGGAACAAAGAAGTGCCATTAATAAAAGTTCTCTAGAGTAGACATGATGCGAGCGAGGTGACATGGGAAGTAGAAAAGCACATGGAACTAAGATATCCGAACTTTATAGACAAATGTAATTAATTTTCGAGGAAGAAAATTTAATAAGTAGGGGAGGATGTACCACCCCAAAATTATCAATATAAAATGTACTGCATATCTATTCATGCATGTTATCAAGTATTTTAGTTCTGTAAGTCGATGAAAATTAAAGCATCTATCATATTTGTCATTAAATCATTTTTGCTATGTAAATTTATTTTGAACTTTGACTGTGTTTATTTATATCATATTGTGATTATATTGTTTATTGTTGAAATAGAAATCATGTTAGAATTATGAGACAAGAATAATATTTATTTATTTCAAATTTCCTTAACCTACTAGGATTCAAAAAAAGGATATAAGATTTATTATTATATTAAGTTATTAGGAGAAAATGTTATATTGTGTTTTATGATTAAAATAGATATTTTGTGTGTGATATTCACATTTTAGGATCAATTTTAATTGTGTCAATATCCTAATTCAACTATGATTGAATCTCTTAAGTAGTAAGTGATAGAATAAATTCTATATAAAAGATAAAAGGACGAAAATAATTATGGATAAAATATATTTCATACCTTTTATGATTAGGGATCTTAAGATAATTTATTCTAAGCCTATAAATATCCCTTAGTCGCTCATAATATAGCATCCCATAAATTTTTTTGAAAATTTGTGCGAACTGTTTCAAGAATTATTTAGACATCTTCCCGTCGTCATCTCATCGTGAAAATTTAGGATCGTCTTCCTAGGTATGTCTAGTATACTCTATAAGTTTTGTAGAATTTTACAAGCATGATAAGTATTTGTTTTAAATTGTTATTCGTAACGTGCCAATTTTTGACAGCATGTTCATGAGCTTGATAGGAAAATTGTTTTTCAGGTTTTCTTTATGTTGTTTTCTACCATGCTGAATTTTAATGGGATATAATCTATTTTAGGTCATTAATGTTAAAAATATAGAATTTTTAGGATACATTTACTATTTATTTGTTGTTTCTTGATGAGCCAGATTATTTTGTCAGCATGCATGTAGATTAAAAAATAAAAGTTTCAGGTTACTATTAAATGAATTATTGATCATGATAAGTTTTATTGTGATGGAATAGGTAATATGTTGTTAATGTTAGAGATCTATAATTTTTATGACAAAACTTTTATGATTTCATTAATTTATTTCATGAATTGTCGACTTACTCGATGCACGAATGAATTGTTAATAGTTTGTTTAATATACTTAAGATTATTACTATGTGAAATCGTTAAAAATGCATGTTAATAAGTTGATTAAATATAATATGCATTGTTTGATTATTATGATCTGTTTGTATTTATGAACTATTGAAATTGTAGGTGCATGCATGACATTTCATGTATAGTCATTAAGATCAATTTCCATGTATAGGACTGGCTCGCAAGACTTAAACATTGATGTCCATTATTTTTCATTCACTCAAAAGGTTAAGGTGGGGTTTTTCTTTATCCTTATTATACACTATACAGTTTTTCTCATGCGTTATTCAGTACAAGCAGAGCCTTCGAGCTATTCACGCAGTAAAACTTTCGGATTAGTCTTCGGGCAATTCATGCAGTAAAACCTTCGGGTTAGCCCTCGGGCATTCACGCAGTAAAACCTTCGGGTTAAGCCTCCGGGCTAGCATGTCTAATCTCTCATGTTAAATTCTTTATAGTTTATAATTTGGATAATGTTGACCTCATTGAGTAGTCTTACTCACCCCCTTATATTTTCACATTTTCAGATCATGGTCTGGCAGATGCTTGAGGTGGCTGATGTTGATGGTCACACGGAAAAGGGAACTATGAAATTTTTTACATTATTAATTTAGTTTTATCATGAACTAAGCACTTTCGTTCCATTGCATTTTCCAAAAACTAGTAGTCGCACGTGCTTTCATTTTTAAGACTTCCGGTGTTTATGAAATTGTGCACTGAACTTTCCTTTTATGAAAAGATTTATTAAAGTTATTTTAAAAATTAAATCTAATGACAAAGTTTGAGCATGCGGTGACGTCCCTTTAAAAAGTTATGAAAATTGGGGCGTTACAGCTAAGTCACTGCGACTATAAGTAGATATTTGTCTATCGTGCGTACAGATTGACTGAGGCTTGCTCAGTATAAGCAAACAAGTGAGAATTTGTCTTGTGAACAAATCAACTGAGACTTGCTCAGTGTAATTAATACAAGAACTCCTTCTTAGTTCAGGACAGTAGACGTAGGATCCAGCGTGTCCGAACTACTTTAAAAATCGCTTGTCTTGATTTTAACTGTTGCATTGATTCACTAATCATTCTGCATACAACTGAGTTTTAATTAAACAACATAAAAAAGATTTTTCACTGAGACGATTATTTTTTAGGGCCTACACTTCCGCACACAACTCTTGTACTGAAGTATTGTTCACTGACATACGTTAGTAAGACTGTACTCAGTAGGAGAATCTCTGCCCACGCGATCGAGAAAGCATATTTGGCTAACTGACAAGTTCAGTAGCAATCTTCAACTAAAGCTGACTTTCGCGTTCTGAGTTTGAAATTCGCATTCAAGTGTATTCCCCCCCCCCCCCTTACTCCTGAAGCTCGTCTCTGGACCAATACATGGTCAGACATGATAGAGGCACGTTCTCTATCAATCAGACACATGGTCGGACTTGATAGGACATGTGCCCAGTCGGACTTGTGCCGATCGGTCGGGCATTGATCGGGCATGTGGTCAGACAATGTTATTTTTAAAAGTCATTTGAATATGAATGGGGGAGAGTGATATTCCTAAAAAAGCAAGAGTAATTATGTCATCTTGGTAAATAATGTAGTAAAATATAAGGAGTTGGTATTAACTTGTTTTACTTTATCCATTTGGGTAGTATCAAAATATCATATAAAAAGTATCACTTTTTTTGAGTACTTGTACCGTTTGTTCTTAATAAAAGTATCAATTATTTTAAATGTATCGCTTGTTGCGAATACATCACTTACTATTAACAAATATATCATATGTTCTTAATATAAGTATCAATTAATATTAATTGTCCATAAATCATTAGGTGAACATCCATAATTCAGTCAAATAAATCAAGATCTTGTATAATAAGAAGCTAGCACGGTTTTCCGAGGCATACTTTAAATAGTGGAGATGGATTTCCTTAATCAGAAATCAAGATATTATAACGAGCTTGAATCACTATCAAGAATTTGATTAGAAAATACTCCTCCTTTCCATTATTAGTGGCGCCTTTCTTTTTGGCACGAGAATTAAAAGAATATGTGATAAAATATGAGAGATGAATGGATAATAAAGTAGGAGAGATGGATGAATGTGATAATGAAAGAATATGAGAGATAAGATAAATAAGATAATAAGGGTAAATAATAAAATAGGAGGGAGAAATGAGTATAATAATGATAATATATGATAAAGTATGAAAGATAAGATGATAAAGTAGAAAAAATGGTATTAACTTTTTACTAGTTTGTGAAGTCGTCATTTTTTTCGAGACGTCCAAATTAGGAAATGTACCATTAATAATGGGACAGAAGAAGTAATTTATAGATTAAAACGATGTGACCGATCAAAAATAGTACTCATATATAACGAATATAAAAGTTTAAAATAGTACTCGCATCAAAATATGTTTCGCTATTTGTTTCGCTAGTTTAAAATAGATACATAAATATTTAATATATCCATACTTCAAAATAAGTAGGCGAGTTCACTCAGCTATTTGCCACTGATAATTTCATAGTGGCATGATAATATGGCTCCAATAAAAAACAAAATTTGAACATAAAAAAAGGAGAAAAAGGTCCAATGACTGAGATAGAGCCAGAGCTGCACCCCACACAGAGAAAAAAAATAAAAATAAAAATAAAAACACGAAAGAACGAAGAAATAAATTTGTGTAGTTGTACTGTGTTTTACAGTACGATGATATATATATGTATGACATGATAATGATTTGTAATAACAAACATGAAATATTATATTAGCATGATACAGTAACTTACGCCACAATAAGTTACAACATATACATGATACGATAAGTATGAAATATTATATTATCTCCGTCTCATTATTATTGACTTATTTCTTTTAATTATAAAAATTAAGAAACTGGAAGAAGGTGTAATAAAATGGTTGGATCATTTATTCATAGTAATTGTGATCTAAAATTACTTCTACTTTAGGAAATAAGACAACAAAAATACGAAAATTTAAAAAGGAATATAATATAAGTCAACAATATATAAGGGAGGAAGTAACACAACACGACGTGTCGCAATGCGGCGATAACTTCATTTAAAAATAAATAGGATATATAAAATAAATAAAAATAAAAACTCTTTATTTATGCACCCTTGTATATTACTCCCTCCGTCCCATTAGTAGTGTCCCATTTCCCTTTTTTGGTTGTCCCATTAGAAGTGTCCCATTTCTAAAAAAGGTAAGAAATATGTGGACAAGAATCAACCACTCAAAAGTCAAACAATACACACCACAAAACACCATTTTCTTAATAACCGTGCCGAAAATGAATGGGACACTACTAATGGGACTGAGGGAGTACATCCTTTAAATGAAGGGTATAAAACACTTGTAAAACTATCATGATTGGAGGGAATTGGATTTATATTATGCTGGACATAGCTTCAATATGTGAAGGTATGATGCTTACTCCTGGAATCAACATTTAACATCCTTAACATACACTGAGTCTAATACTAGAAACCTCAAACTTCAAGTAATCTTCTTACAGTTCCAAGCAAATTACTCTATGGTTTAGACTTTGATGGTGGCTTCTATGACACGCAAGAAATGTGACAAATAGAAGCAAATTGTGGGATAGCAAAATACGTTGTATAAAAAGCTGAAATAACATATAGAGGCTTTTAAAATTGTTTTAATGTCAATAAATTTTTGAAGTGAAAACATTCTAGCATTCTACACTCACGACCAACATGCAAAATTAATATAATAAATCATGTTCACGTATAATAATTAAAAAAAAACTACATAAAAGAAAGAAAGAAAGAAAAAAAAAGTAAAAGACAATAGTCTATATACAACAGACTCATCGATCGGGAGGGCGGGAGTCATAAAATTGATGATAAGAAATGTATATCCATATTATGAAATGGAATGTAACGTTCAACTATGGTGTAGTGACCTAATGTATTTGGATATAAGTAAAACTGAAATAATCTTCTACTTGATGCATAATATATCTATAAAACTAAAAATATTAAATTCCTAACCATGTAGAAGATTATTTGTTCTCTCCCAAGTGCTCTATAATTTGATGTCTTCTGTATGAAAGACGAGATTGGTGATGGAAGGAATCTACCATTTTTTATTTACCTTTTCTATTAACTTTAAAGAAGAATGGGATTTATTCCATTTCCACAGCTTTTAATTTGAAATAATACATCTAATTATACAAATTGCGAACGTGAAATGCCATAAACACCTACTCTACCACTAGACTATCCGGGGGTCTATATCATAGTTTGTCACAATATTGACAACACTAGGAAAGCTAGTGTAGGTGGAGTCATTTCAAGTATTAATCAGAATTCATGATGCCCATCATATCAAACTAATTTACCATAAGATATTATAAAGTTAGTGGTTGAGAACAAAGGTATTAAACCATATCCAGATTAGATTAGCTTGGTTAGTGCTCAGTCCCATTAATTCTTAATGGGCAATCAACACTAATGGTCCCCAATTATCATATCATAACCACTATATTAATTGCTATTGGGAGTTGCGTCGGTTTACACAAGTGTATGTCATTTACTAATTTGGCTATTGCATAGCATGATTGAGATATATGATGTTCAATATCCTTTCAGCTGCATTATGTTGAGCTTTGTGATGCCCGATATCATGTCGAGTATAGCAGAGCAGCGTTCGAACTATTTCCGTAATATTGGCTGCTATGCAATGAGAAATAGATTTGCAAATTTTTATGACCACTTTACAAAAAAATAAAATTAACCAATTTTGCTACTTTATTTTTGAATTATTATGTCATATATTTCCTAACAGCCAATCACAAGTTGTTCAAATAACTCTCTTTGGAGTTGCCAATTTGCATTTAAGGGACGAGATGTCTGAACCACTTTAAAGTAAAAGGACTAATCGTAACTATATTAATTTCGAAGTAGGCAATTTATAGAAGCTAATATTTGTCACCTGAATTATGCATACTTGTATTTTATGGTCTCATGATTGACTTGAACACTGAAAATTCTCCTACTTTTATCATCAGAATTCCACTCATCTGAAAAGGTCGAAAATTCTGGCAATTTGCACTATCCTCTTCTCCCTTTTATCACCTAATCATTTGCTTTATATATGCAAACAAGTAAAACAATTTCGCCAAATGCTACAATTCCCAAAGTAAAATAGACAGCCCATTTCCCACAAACATCTATGAACATCGAAAGTAGCATTAATTAAGCAACCTGAATACATCATTTTGGACTCATGAAAATATTCAAGAAAAAACAACCACCACTTAAAAGATTTAGGCCACTTGAAGTTTTTGCTTTACAAAAGGCATACATCAGCCAGTTGTTCTGATAAAAACTTAGCCATGTTCGCCATAACTTACAAACTTCAAACCATCTAAATGACAAAACAACATCAAATAATTAAAGCAAATGTAATTATGCAAAGGGGTAGAAAAGAATGTTACAACAAATACAGGAGAGAGACGACAAAAGTGTCAGCTGGGACTAAAAAGATTCTTCACAATGTAATAAGTATTTACTTGATTGAAGGTGAATAATAATTGAATCTAAGATGGGCCCTAATTGAGCATTATATGTAGGACTACTTGGGAGCCCTCCACACACAAAACAAGAGACCATCATGGGGATATCAAGTTAAGACCTCAAGTTCTTCCCCTCCTGATAAACATGACATCTGTGCTGAAACTTCTTCCCCTCCTGACATTCCTTGTCGTACTCCATGCAGAGGTCTTGCAGCAGCAGACGACGAAGAAGACGTTCATAGTTCACATGGACAAGTTGAAGATGCCAGAAAGCTACGACGATCACCTGCAGTGGTATGAGTCCTCTTTGAAGTCAGTATCAGAAACCGCCAACAAGCTCTACACCTACAACAATGTTGTCCATGGCTATTCAGCGCGCCTAACAGCCGAGGAAGCCAGGTTGCTGGAAGAGCAACCGGGAGTCCTCTTGGTTCAGGAAGATGACAAGTATCAACTCCACACCACCAGATCACCTGAGTTCTTGGGAATCCTCAACAGTGATGTCTCGGTACCAGAGTCCGGCACACCTAGCGACGTCATAATCGGTGTGTTGGACACGGGGGTTTGGCCCGACTCCAGCAGCTATGATGACAAGGACGTCGGTCCAGTCCCTGCCGGCTGGAAGGGGAGTGTGAAGTGAGCAAGAGTTTCAGCTCATCAAGCTGCAACCGCAAACTAATCGGGGCGAGGTTCTTCTCACAAGGCTATGAAGCAGCATACGGAGCAGTTGACGAGGCTGTGGAATCAAGGTCCCCAAGGGATGACGACGGCCATGGGACACATACATCAACCACAGCAGCAGGATCAACTGTGGTCGGAGCAAACCTGTTTGGTTATGCTGCAGGCACAGCACGCGGGATGGCCAGACACGCCAGAGTCGCAGCATACAAGGTATGCTGGCTTGGAGGATGTCTCAGCAGCGACATACTGATGGCGATGGAGAAGGCAATTGATGATGGCGTCGACATTCTATCACTGTCACTGGGTGGATCAACCACTGACTACTTCAGAGACTCGGTTGCAATCGGAGCATTCGCAGCAACAGCTAAAGGAATTCTCGTATCCTGCTCAGCCGGGAATGGAGGGCCAAGCCCAGGTAGCTTGTCCAATGTTGCGCCATGGATAACGACAGTGGGGGCTGGTACAATGGACCGTCAATTCCCATCATATGTTTCCCTTGGAAATGGCAAAAACCTAAATGGGGTATCACTCTACAGCGGTAAACCCTTACCTGCATCCTTAATCCCATTGGTTTATGCTGGCAATATCAGCACAACATCCAACGGTAACTTATGCATGAAGGGAAGCCTAATCCCAGAAAAAGTAAAAGGGAAGATTGTGGTGTGTGACAGAGGGCTGAATCCAAGGTCGCAAAAAGGTTTAGTAGTGAGAGATGCAGGGGGGATTGGGATGATCTTAACAAACACAGATACCTTTGGGGAAGAGCTGGTTGCTGATGCCCATTTTATACCGACGGCGGCTGTAGGCCACACCGCCGGCGATGAGATAAAGAAGTACTCCTTTTCCGACCCTAATCCAAGTGCCAAAATTGCATCTGGGCGCACCCAGCTGGGAGTCCAACCATCACCTGTCGTAGCAGCATTCAGTTCCAGAGGTCCAAATCTGGTTACACCTGAGATACTCAAGCCTGATTTGATTGCACCAGGTGTTAATATAATTGCTGGATGGACTGGAAAAGTTGGTCCTACAGGCTTGTCTGAAGACGCCCGCCGAGTGGACTTCAACATAATTTCTGGGACTTCTATGTCCTGCCCTCACATAAGTGGATTGGCAGCACTTGTTAAGGCTGCACATCAACAATGGAGCCCTGCAGCTATAAGGTCAGCACTGATGACAACAGCTTACAGTAGGTACAAGAATGGAGAAAGAATTCAAGATATTGCAACTGGAAAACCTGCCACACCTTTTGATTATGGCGCCGGACATGTGGAGCCTTTATCCGCGCTAGATCCTGGTCTGGTTTACGATGTCACGCCCAACAACTACATAGACTTTCTCTGCGCCATAGGATACAGTTCAAGTATGATAAAGCTCGTCACAAAGCAAGATTATTCATGCAAGGCAGGCGCCAAAAACAGCGTGGCAGATCTCAATTACCCATCTTTTGCCGTTCCACTTGAGACCGCCTCAGGTCCAAATGGTGGTAGTAGTGCACCAATAGTAGTGAAATACACAAGGACCCTAACAAATGTGGGTGATCCAGCAACATACAAGGTTTCTATCTCTCAGCAGACCAACTCAGTCAAGATCCTGGTTCAACCGGATGTGCTCCATTTCACCATTCCAAACGAGAAGAAGACTTACACAGTGACATTCACTGCAACTTCCATGTCCTCAGGCACAACCAGCTTTGCTCATTTGGAATGGTCTGGTGGAAAGCACATTGTCGGTAGCCCAATTGTATTTAGTTGGACATAGTAGTACCATAAAGTAATAATTGTAAGAAATGCACCTCTAACTCCAAAATGCATATATTGCTCCTATAAATATCTTCCTACTTGATCTCTTCCAGAAGCTACTGCCTCACACATTTATAAAATGAGGAATACCAATAAGCTACAAAGCTTCCGGCAGTAGGCCTCATGATTCTTGCATGTTAACAATGAAAGCTTTGTGTGCAAAAACTAAAAGTGACTTAGAATGCTACTAACAACGACTCTAGAAAACACTAGCAAGCAACAATTAGCCCATTATCATGTCTTGAATGCATTCTTTTGTTATTCTTTCTTCCCCGCTCTGAAAAAGATATGGTGGATAAGATTCCTAAAGTTAATGCACGTCCTGATAAGCATTAAACACAAGCAACTCAAAAAAAAAAAAAAATTGCTTGCACTCCATAAATTGCACCAAGATAAACAAGAGAGAACTTCACTATATTCTGGAATGAGTGAATAATAGTCTACATTCCTGCAAAGTACATTCATAACCAAAGGATGGAAAGCAAACATGAAAAATTATGAGTCAGAATCATCCTTAGACTGACAAACAGGAAGGTAATAAGTATCTAACTGCCAGTACTTGTGTTTCACACCTTCCCAGGTTTCTTCTCCTAAGCTGTCCTTCACAGGTAAGGGTATCAACTGCGTGGAATAACCCAACATTTCAAGCTCCAGCAAAACTAACTGACAGTATACAAGATGGAAGAAGGGATTACTCCCACAAAGCCCATTGAAGAATGAATATATTCCTCCAGGCTTCAATAATTGCGGAAGATGTTGATGAAACTCTCTCATATCTTCATAATACTCCCAGTAAGTGTCAAAGAATATCCCTGAAAAAAAGGAGGAGAATCCGAGGGGGGTTTAAGTAAGCAGTAGTATATATCTTACTTAAGAATCAAATGATGTGATAAGAGAAGAACTATAATCTCAGTTTTATCACAAAACCATCTAAAAGAAGTCTTCTGTATATATATTACCATCATATAACTCCAGCTGAGGAAGGACGTCCTGCCAGCGGCCAAAGACTATCTTCACATTCTCCTTCTCACCCCACCCAGTCTGAAGCATACGACTGTGTACCTCTGGATGAGCTTCAACAATAGTGTGTGACATGGGTGAACATTGCTGTATGGCAGTATCCACAAGGCCCATACCAAACCCAATGTTCAATATGTGTCCGCCTCCTGAGCAAATAGCTTTAGCATGAGCCTCCATTAATGGCCCTTCCCAGGCCATCATAACAGCCTTGCTTTCTGCATCCATAACTTTATCCTCACTAAAAGTAACCCTTTCTTCCAAATAATCTCCATTAGAACCACCCTTTTCATTATTTTTCCTTGCTATAGTTCCAAGAACTAATTCAGCTTGGATGCCTATAAATAATTATATAAATGATCATCAGTCTAACTATTGCACATAAAAAGATTAATGGAGTTCTTTTAGTGAAACGAATAGGTAAGCAAAGGACACGGATTACAAATATACTCCTTCCGTCCCACTCCATTGATCTCATTTCCCTTTTTTGATTGTCCAACTCCATTGGTCCCATTTCTTTTTTTAACTTAAATACTCCTCTAACATATCTATTAGATCTGATGTAGATACGAGATGGGCTTGGTTTAGTATTGGGCTTGGTTTAAATTATTTATATTTGGGCTTTTGTATTTTGGGTCCAAGTAGGGTTTATGTAAGTTTCTATATATATGTGTTCTTGGTTGTAGAAAAGGAGATTTTGATTGATGAATGAAATATTAGACGTTTCGTCTCTCTTTTCCCTTTTATTCGTGTTCAATTGTGAAGCGAGTATTTGGATGCCCAAATCCGGCTATCTCCTCGTGTAGATCAACGGTTTGGAAGAGTTCCGAGCGGGTATTCGTGCGCCGAATCAACGTTCGAGATTATTGCATGATCCGTCCTGCATCAGCTTGTGGATCGTCTCCGGTATTCCGAGGAATCAACGGATTCGATCGGTATCCTTTCTATCCCATTTATCTACTTTGTTTTTTTTATCTAATTTCCGCTGCATCAGTTTGGTATCAGAGCCGAATTCCGGCGTTGAAGAGAGCTCCGCCTAGATTTCGTGTTCAGATCCAGATCTGAAAAAAATTAAAAAAATAAAAAAAAAATAAAAAAATTTAATTGCTGCATACAGAGCCATGCCGCCGCGACGGAGACAGCTCAACGGAGACAACTATACTCAGTTTGAAGAGCGACTTCAGCGTATCGTAGATGAACGGCTAGGGTATGTGGTGAAAAAAATTACCCGACATATGGCGTCTATCTTAGACGGACAAGAGAGGAGATGTCGACCTCGCCGCGTGGCAGCAAACCCACGCGTTGTCCCGATTGAACGACCATACCGACGATGCCAAGGCAACCTATTCTGTGACTCCTTTGGTGATTATTGTCGAAAGCGGCACGGAGATGGTGCAACGAAGGGTACCTTCGGGCGTAAATCAACACCAACCTCCGCTCCACATGGGGCGGGATCCTCCAACGAAGAGTGCTTCGTATGTGATGTGTTTGAGGAAGACGATGAGGCTGGAAGAGAGTATTCTCATCTACCAGTCTACGATGAAGATGTATATGATGGTCTTTTTACCACCAGTGAGGGTGATCTTTTCTCAAACAAGGACGATTTTGAGGATGATGGACAACCTGTATACGATGAGGAGCCGATTGAGGAAGCCACTGTCGAAGGGGTGCATTATCTCGATTACCCTATCTTTGATGAGGAAGTTATTGAAGAAGCAATTTTCGAAGAGAATGGGGGAACTAGCTTGACCGAGCAGCATCCGAAGGAAGATGATGTGGGCACATATATTTTGCAGCCGCCCAGTACCATCTTCTTCATCGATTCGCGCAGCTGGGAGCTAGCTGCCTCCGATAAGACAATTGATGATAGTAAAACGACTTCAGCTAACCTCATGTTTGGAGGACTCCAAATCATCTTATTTCCACCTACCTCTTGTGAAAAGATGACTCAGTTGGATGAGGAGGTGAAGTTCGTCGTCAATGCAGCGCGGACGCAACCTTTTCATGGTGAAGTCTCAGACAAGGCTGGCCGTATCCTAGCTTCATGGACGAAGCTCTTCGACCCCGGCGGCATGATGGAGATCGAGAAGTTTCTCACGGAGTATGCGCACCACCGCCACCACCCGTGCGATCGGAGTTACCCGGCCTGACCTTGTGCGGGGAGTTACCGCTCGAGGCCGCGAGTTACGGCCGGGAGAACAACCGCAGCCAGCAGCCCCACCTACACCGCCACCACCCGTGCGGCGCCGGCCACACCGCGCGCCGCCGCGGGAGTCTCGCCAGTCCGCCGCCACCGCTAGTGTCGGCCGCCGTCACTGCTTCTTCCCGTCACCCATCCGTCACCCATTCCCATTACTGGCGCCGCAATGTGACGGAGTTGTATCCGCGGCCGCCGACCATCAATTGATGAAAAAAAAAATTGATAGGCCCTCGCTGTTTGCAAAAGAAATGAAGTGGGCAGCTGGAAACAATAGTGTTGCAGGCCCCAAGTTTCTTTTTTCTTTTTTCCCATGGGCCCCACGTGTTTCGTTTCAGTTTCCCAGTGAATTGTAGTGGGAATATTTCAGTTTTCGTGGCCCTCGTTTGACTTTGGGTACGAACAAATTCGAGGATGAATTTTGTCAAACCCGGGGAGAATGATGTAGATACGAGATGGGCTTGGTTTAGTATTGGGCTTGGTTTAAATTATTTTGTATTTGGGCTTTTGTATTTTGGGTCCAAGTAGGGTTTATGTAAGTTTCTATATATATGTGTTCTTGGTTGTAGAAAAGGAGATTTTGATTGATGAATGAAATATTAGACGTTTCGTCTCTCTTTTCCCTTTTATTCATGTTCAATTGTGAAGCGAGTATTTGGATGCCCAAATCCGGCTATCTCCTCGTGTAGATCAACGGTTTGGAAGAGTTTCGAGCGGGTATTCGTGCGCCGAATCAACGTTCGAGATTATTGCAGGATCCGTCCTGCATCAGCTTGTGGATCGTCTCCGGTATTCCGAGAAATCAACGGATTCGATCGGTATCCTTTCTATCCCATTTATCTACTTTGTTTTTTATCTAATTTCCGCTGCATCAAGATCCTACAACTCTATCTTACTTTTTTACCTTGCCCTTTCAAGCAAGTTGTCTCGCAACAGTATCCGCATTAAGAGGAGGAGTTGGGGCAGATCATGCAACAATCAAGGTGAAAATACAAAAACATATGAATATGTGTTATGTCCGGGTATGCCAACTGATTGGAAATTATCTTCCCAAAATTTGGTTTTTATGTTCTAAGCCATTAAGCAGAATCACTAGCTTTAGGGGGTGTTTGCAACCGCTTAAATTTTTCAACTTATGACTTAATTTAAGGAAAAGTTGATTTTGAGTGTTTTCAACAACTTAAATTCTTCAAAATTCTCTACATTTAAGTTGAATAAGTTGAAGTTGGTTAAGTTGGTTTTAACCAACTTCTCCAACTTAATGGCATATTTGTAATTTCGGATAAGTTATGATTTGACATTTTACTTATAAATCTCAAAATAAGCTACTACAGTGTAAATTTTGCAAACACTATTTTTTCAACTTTTTCTTCTTTTAAGCAGTTTTTGCAAACACATCACAAATTCTCTAATAAGCCACTTTTATCAACTTCTCCTTAATTTAAGCACTTAAAAAAAGTTTAAGCTATTGCAAACACCCCCTTAATCCAATAAAGGGAGACTAAAGCACAAAAAAATTGTACGGCAATTTGTACCGACAACAGAGTAATTTAACGTGACAAGTTATATGATGATGAAATAGCACCTTCTAGATAGATAAACAAAAAAAACACCACACACTCATGTCTACAAAACGCAGCTCCAATTTATGGACAGTGGCGAAACTAGAGCTATAAAATTAGGGGGTCGAAATAGAGAAACAACGGTGGCCGAAGGCAGAGAAAAAATCGAGAGTTGCTAAATATAGTTTTAAATGGTTCGAATACAAATACGATATAAAAGATATAATATATATATTATTTCTTGTATTTGTTATGAGAAATATATTTATAAAAATAGTAGAAAAAAGAGAGAGAAATTTTATAACATGTGAGAGAGTTATACATTTATATTGAATTAATTATATTTATAATAAAACTAAAGAAAACTAGAAAATAAATAATTTAAAAGTCTAAAAATAAAAATCAAATGAGTGCATTGGATTTCGAACATGAGACCTCTCTTAAAAGAGATAAAGTCATTAACCAACTGCACTACAAACTAATAGTTAATTATATTTTTCACTAAAATTATCTATAAGCAATACGAATCATATGCACTATTTAGTCGAAGTTCCGTCGGCCGGGGGGTCGGTTGACCCTCCCGACCCCCCTCTAGTTCCGCCATTGTTTATGGGTACATCTCGTGAACCTCTCCTGATTGTATGAACATAAATCTTATTTCACCAAGTATAAGTGCACTGTGAAAAAGTTCATATGGAAACGAGACCAAACATGATCATGCTCATAAATGGAGCGCACTTAAGAAATTTACAAACTTGTTACCAAATACGTAACCCAAAAAAAAAAAAAACAACATTTTATTTTCTCTTCTTATTGCATCTCATAACAGGAGAATGAAGGAAATAGCTGACCTTCTAATTTCTGCTGGAATTGATAAATTTTATGTCGACTTCTTTTAGTCAACCGAATAAAATAAACAAATAACGCTGCCAGGCAAAACAGCCATTACCACCAGCTTCCTCCTTTATCAAGTCAATGAACATTTAAAAAACATACTGATATAATCATCTTAAACGGATAAGAAAGAATGGAAAATTAAGTTGCATAAGACGGACCCGCATTAAGGAGGATGTCGAAGGCGGATTGACGACCATTTTCCATGGCAAAGTCTCCGGCGGAGAGATTGGCTTTGGATAAAGCGTTCCACGGAGCACCTGCGTCGAGGAGAGCTTTGGTCACCTCCGAGCAGCCATTTCTGGCGGCGTGCATCAGCGGAGTTAACCCTTCAGCTTCGAAGAAGGTGACATCAGCACCCGCTGTAATCAGAGAATTTACTCTTTGTAGTTCGCCATTCCGCGCAGCTTCGCAGAGAGATTCTTCTTTATTCTCCGCCATAACCGCGCCGGCGTGACCCCTGTCGCCTGGCGGTGGTTTTAGGAAGAGGTTTTGGATACTTGCGCGGTGTTTGGTTATAGGGATGGGGATCTTCTGTCCCAAAAATGGTTACCGCCAATGACACATGTTTTCACCTAACAAAGTTAATTACGCCTACTTACTGCATTTAAAACGAAAATTTTAATATCATTGTTTTTTTAATAATAATAAAAAAGTCCCAATACGAAATTGAGTCTTTCTTCTTCGTTTTCAAAATTTCGTTTCAAGCTGATCAAATGAAAAAACTCCTAAAAAAACTTTAGAGTTCTATCTGACATAGAAAAGGAAAAGCTTCTCGAAAAAATACAGTAAAATCTATTTCGTCCTTCCAACATCCAGATCCACCAAGCCATGAACAGAGCTCACGACTAGGACGATGATCCCGCCGCCGCCAAGCCACGGCCAGAGTTCACGGCTGGGATGACCATTCCGCAGCCGTCAACCTCCATCTCTACGGCTTCCCAACGCCTCAATTTCAAAACTTCTCCCCCCCCCCAACCCCAACCCAAAAAAAAGCTATCCTATAGATTTGAAAACGATTACATTGCTTCTTTCCACGAGTTGTTGTACAACCCGGTAAACAGATTGCGAAGGATCATAAAAGAATCGTAATTGCTTTTGATTCATTGATTGCTTCAATAGCTAAATCAGTTATGGTTATGCCCTAAATGTTGAATTATACGGTGTCCAGAGTAAATCAAGTTTTAGTACTCCCTCCGTCCCATTAGTAGTGTCTCATTTCCCTTTTTTGGTTGTCTCATTAGAAGTGTCTCATTTCTAAAAAAGGTAACAAATATGTGGACAAAAATCAACCACTCAAAAGTCAAACAATACACACCACAAAACACCATTTTCTTAATAACCGTGCCGAAAAGGAATGGGACACTACTAATGGGACGGAGGGAGTATTTTACTGTCTAACATATACAACTGAGGTTAGGTCTTTGTAAGGGTGAAAACATGTGTCATGTTATAATTGGTGGTACACCAAATATGACACCATTTTTGGGACAGAAAATCGCAGTCGTATTATAGCCTGTATTTTGGTGGTACTCCGTCTGTCCGAGCCCACTTGTCCATATTTCCTTTTGTGATTGTCACATGTCACTTGTCTTACTTTAAAAAAAAGGGGGGGATCTCAAATTTTTTCCAACTAAAATTAACTTTAAATAATTAAATATCTATATAATCACACACATTTACCACACAAACTAATTTTAAATAATTATTTAATTATATGAATCCACATTTTTATTATATAAAATCAACCTGCATAAATAATCATACCGAAAAAACCGAGATAAGTCTGCTAGGGCGGAGGGAGTATACTTTTCTAGGTCGAACTAGGTGTAACTATTTTTATTTTTGAAAAATATTTGCTCCCTCCCTCACATACATTTTTAGTCTTCTTTATTTTCAACACGATTTTTAATAAAAATTGTTAATGTATGAAAAATTATAAAGTTATGAATTCCATAAAAATTAATATATATGTAAGAATTTATGAAAAAAAAATTGGACTATTTTAATAAATACTAAACTAAATTTATGAAGAGTGAGTAAATGCTTAAGAATTTTGTTACTAATTTGACTATTGTCTAACAAGTTAAAGGTCGGTTTAATTTATTAAGGTAGTATTTGGAAGAGCTTTTATAAGCAACTTTTAGTTTTGTTTAAAATTGTTGTTAAGCAAAAGTTATTAGTGTTTGGAACAGTAGAAAAAAAGCAGCTTAATTTTAGAAAAAACAGTTTTGCAAACATTGTTATAAGCTGCTTTTCAGTTTCTTTTGACTTCTGCTTTTAAAAATCACCCTCTGACCAGCTTATGGGCTTCTGCTTATTCTGGTTTATTTTAGGCACAAAAAAAGCAGAAGCACTTATTCCAAACATTAAAAATTGTGCTCTTGCGGTCAAAAAGCTCAGAAGCAACTTATTTAAGCTGTTTCAAACACTACCTAAGAAGAGAAGGACTGCCGTGCGGACAGCTGCCCTTACTAATTTATTATTATTATTATTATTATTATTATTATTATTATTATTATTATTATTATTATTATTATTATTATTATTATTATTATTATTATTATTATTATTATTATCATTATTATTATTATTATTATTATTATTTAATTTCAATTTTTTTAATTAGTTGTATTATTTGCTAGACGATTTTTAATTTTTAAATAAATTTTTTCAACTTAAATTAAAATATTTATTTATGTTATTATTTAATTTTATATAAGTTATAAAATATTTTATATAATATTTGAAATAATCGAATTATTAATTTTGGTTTCATACTTATAAAATAAGAGTTCATGTTAATTTATACATAATAATTTATACTTATCAATTGATACACGTATTTATAGAAAAGTAATATATTTATTCTTATTAATTGATATATGTGTTCGGTAAAAATGATATATATAATCGATACGTATTTATAGAAAAGTAATATATTTATTCATATTAATTGAAATATATGTTCGGTAAAAATGATATATATAATCGATTTTAACTGATACATATATATATCTAGTACAAATGATACATTAATTCATGTCAATTGATACAGTAGAAAAACAAGTGATATTTTTATTTGTAACAAATGAAATTTTTTCATATCAAGTGATACTTTTGTTACGAGAAATAATACTTCTATTATTGAAAGTAATACATTCAGAATAATTGATACATTTTTACGTTAAATGATATTTTTGTTAAAAACAAAGATACTTTTATTCATAATGATTTATACTTTTATTCATAGCAAGTGATACTTTCATTCTGAACAAGTAATATATTCAGAACAATTGATACTTTTTCATATCAAAGTGATACTTTTATTCATAACAAGTGATACATTGCTTAATAACAAGTGAACCTCTTCACCTCGCACACAAGACACATCCTTTATTGCAGGAGAACCCCTAAATGTGGTTCTAGCCTATGAAAAACTCATGGAAGAACAGATTCAGATGAGCACTCAGTTCAACAAGACACTTCAAGAACTGGAACTCCTAAAAGCTTAAAATCAGAAACTTTCACTGAGAGTTCAGGTCTCTGCTGAGTCAGAAAGACTTGTTTTGAGACAAAAGGAAGAGATGAATTCTCTAATGACTAAATCCCAACTATAAGAATCTCAGATCTTAGTTTTGACTAAGGACAACTCTAAGAAAGACACTGAAATTGTTAGTCTGAACCAAAGGCTAACACAATCCAGAGCTGATTATGAGGTTCTGAGAAAAGTGATGAGGTTTGGAGCACCTTGATGACTGAGCAATATTTACGAGCAAAAGAGAAGCTTGAAGGAATGTTAAGATCACAAAGACCATCCTTCACAAAGGAAGGACTTGGATACACATATGAGGCATCAACTTCAGGACATAAAAGCTCAAATAAGCTGGCTGACAGATTTGTCCAAGGGGGAACTCAGTATGCCGAACCCATAACCCATTAGATAAAGAACAAACTGAAGACGAAAGCACCTCAACCCAGCTATCAGAAAATGACCAGAGGTTCAAGCCCCAGAACACCCAGATCAAACTCAGAGGGAACCAGAAGGTTAGATTGGCCGAACAGTATGGCCAACCTTAGTGGACTCATCTAGCACAGTATGGATCATACTACTATGAGCCCAGAGTCAGAAGAAGCCCCAAGGTTCAGAAGAAGAAGAAGTCACCTAAACCTCCAAAAGTAAAGAAGTCAACATCTCTCAGTCCAGTAGTGAGATTCGTTGGCAGCAAGGGCAAGCAATTGTCTGAGACCGCTAGGGTTGTCTGATAGATTTGGGTTCCAAAATCTACTAACATCTAAGGACCCTTGTATCGTGGACAGTGGATGCTCAAGACACATGACACATCAAAAGAATCTACTGACCGACTACGCTCAGCAGGAAGGAGCTAGAACTGAATTGGGTGACAACTCCAAAGGATATACAATGGGATATGAAACATTAAGAATCGGAACTACCATAGTTCCCAGAGTAACATATGTTAAATGACTTCAACATAATCTCCTTTCAGTCAGTCAATTATGTGATAACTCAAATAAAGTAACATTTGACGCAGGTTTTTGTGAATTTCTTGACAAAACTACAGGAAAAACTGTGTTATCAGGCTCGCGGAGAAGAAATATTTATGTTGCAATTTGGAATACTGCCGAACCTAAAGCATGGTTGTGGCACAGAAGATTGAGCCATCTGAACTTCAAAATAGTGAACAGGCTAGTAAGAGACTCCAAAGTCAGAGGACTGCCTAATGAAGTCTTCAAAAGACACAAGAAATGTGAAACATGCTTGAAGGAAAAGCAAACTAGATCCAGTAATCCACCAATTCCGTCACCTTCAACTGATGGAATCCTTCAGCTGCTCCACATGAACCTATTTGGGCCAGTCTCTCCAGTAACGATCAGAGGCAAGAAGTACGCTCTTGTAGTCATTGATGACGAGATACACTTTGGTAATATTCATTGCTAACAAGTCTGATGTCAAAACTGAACTGTCGAAACTACTGAAAAGACTGAGCGTCGAAAAGGATATCAAGATACAGAGAATACGCTCAGATTGAGGGACAAAATTCCTAAATTCTATGATGAAAGAGTACTGCGTAGCTGAAGGAATTCAGCACAAAACCTCAACAGCACGCACGCCTCAGCAGAACGGTCTTGTTGAAAGGAAGAACATAAAACTTAAAGAAGCAGCAAGAACGTTACTCGCAAACTCATGTCTACCATCAAAGTTTTGGGCAGAAGCTACTGACACAACCTGTTATACTCATAATCGCTCACTATTGACTCAACTACACATGAAGACACCTTATGAACTATGGAAAGTGAGAACACCTTCTATTTCACATTTCCATATTTTTTGTTGTCCATGCTTTATCCACAATAATGGAAAGGATCAATTAAAGATCTTTGATAGCAATTCAGACCAAGGAGTCTTCTTAGGATACTCCAGGGTCAGCAAAGCCTTCAGGGTCTTTAACTAATGGACACTTTACCTGTAGGAAAGCCCTCATGTTGTATTTAATGAATTAGCTACTGAGAACAGGAAACAAAGCTCTCAGCGAGATGCTGAAGAGGTCAGTAGTAAGCTACATGATCTAAATCTAAACGATGATATGAAAGGATCCAACATTATTGGGATGATGAAGAAGTTCAAAATCTTCCAGCAAACAATGTAGCTGAACCGATTGATTCTCCTGAACAGAATCAATCTCATGTAACCAGATCAATGAAGAAACCCCAGTGGTAACTGAGACCTCTACTAAGAATAACAACTCAGAGGGAAGTACTAATGTTCCTGAGCTGAATGTCCCTAAACCTGGTGACTCAGTAGACCCTAATCTTGTTAATAAACTACTTCAATCACAAAATAGTACTACTGAAATTCCACACACTGCGACTATTTGTGCAGAAGTAAACTCAGAAGAAGAAACTAGAAGACGTTGTTCATGTTGGGATTTTGTATACTGGAAGCAGGTTTTATGCTTGTATACAATGTGTTTTTGTCCCTACCACTATTTTATTCTCATATCTGATAAATATATTTATTTGCACATGTTATCCTTTATCTTGTATAAAAGTTAGATTTGTGTAGTGTGTCGGGTATCACAGAAGACAACACAAATTGGTTGAACTGACAAGATATAAACAATTATCACAGTTGAGACAACTTCAGGATAAGTTGTCGGTTTAAGCTGCAGTTTAGATAAGAAGTGGTTTGTCTTAGATGCTTGTCTTTACTGGTACACTGAAGGTGGTGTATTGAT
Source organism: Lavandula angustifolia (assembly GCA_028984105.1). Classification (NCBI taxonomy): domain Eukaryota; kingdom Viridiplantae; phylum Streptophyta; class Magnoliopsida; order Lamiales; family Lamiaceae; genus Lavandula; species Lavandula angustifolia. The sequence goes on along the minus strand of CM054803.1, from coordinate 23,621,612 downwards.
GGATCACAGTGAGATGTCTTCTCCTAACTGACCTTAGTGGAGAACCAAGATCTCGGTGACTTAGCTGGTCTTAAGCTTGGTAAGACTTCAGTTGAGTGCATTTGACTATCTATCACTTTGATCTACTATGGTGAACGTCATTGCGACCGGATCTACGTATCTTGGGTGTTGGTAGTTATTTGTGGCTCAGGCTGGTTGTCTGTATCTTGCAACCGTATCCTAGTAAAATGGGTTGATAATATCCCCTGAGGAACTCGAAAGGATCAGCACACTAAACCCGGCCGGTTGATTAAGTTCAGGTGTGTTAATAAGGTCGAGTGGTACTACTCAGGAATATTAGATGTTAATTAATTTAAGCTGTCAGTGAGCCTTAATTAATTAACGGATATTTCTATCTTAAATACGGAAATCGATTAAGTCTAAAATACAAGCCCTTGCTCAATTTGGGATAAAGGGGTAAGTCAGTACGGATTCTCTAGTGGAATGAATCTGTGTTTATTAATTAATTTTGCTTTGGGCTGAGCATAGATAATTAATTAATTTGAGGCCCTGTTTTATTTCTTGTATTAGATCCCTGATCTAGACCAATTAGTTGTCTAGTTATTTATTGTCTCTCAGAAATCATTATTAATAGATTAATGTAATTTTTACATTATTTAATAATGTTATTTATCTGGATTTAATTGGCTGGGCCAATTAATTGATAAATATTAGTAGCCCAAGTGGATTAATTAATTATATTATGGGCTAATTATGTGGAAGCCCATTAAGAATATAATTAAATTAATGGGCTACAAATTTATTAATATTATATTGGCTTTTGAAGCCTATATATATTAGTATTCTGTTCAGAAACAGAACACACACATACACATACACAATAATAACGCACGGCGTTAGGTGTAGAGAGACGATAATCTTAATTTTCTCCAGTTCTCTAACCACCCGGAGGGAGAAAAAGTCCGGGACATAGATCAGAAGATCTGACATACGAGCAACAATCAGAGCTGGAACAACATACGAAGGAGGAAGGTAATCGTTCCTAACCTAATATTTCCTTCGGTTCATGGTTAGATGCTCACACTCGATATCTTATTATTGGAGATCCATCAACAAGTGTTAAGACAAGATCCAGATTCTGTCAAGGAGAAAGCGCCTTATACTCCAGTTTCTCGTCTACTAAAGAGCCTCACTCGATTGATGATGCACTGAATGATGCTGACTGGATTACTGCCATGCAAGAAGAGCTAAACCAGTTTGTCAGAAACGGTGTAAGGGAGCTTGTAGATAGACACAAGCACCAACATGTGATTGGAACCAAATGGGTCTTCAAGAACAAGCGAGATGAAAACAACGTCGTCGTCAGGAATAAAGCTCAACTAGTTGTCAAGGGAGATTGTCAAGCTGAAGGAATAGATTTCGATGAAACATTCGCTCTAGTTGCGAGATTGGAAGCAATTCACCTATTCCTAGCATATACAACTTATCAACGCTTTACTATCTATCAAATGGATGTAAAATCAGCTTTCCTGAATGGCGTACTGAAGGAAGAAGTCTATGCAGAATCAACCGCCCGGCTTTCAGCAGAGGCATCAAGTATACAAACTCAAGAAAGCTCTGTGTGGGTTAAAACAAGCACACAGGGCTTGGTATGATACCCTTTCAGACTTTTTACCCTATTCAGCATCAAGTTAAACAAGATATTCTACTGGTGCAGATTTACGTAGACGACATTATTTTTGGATCAAAAAATCTGACCATACGTAAAAAATTTGAGAAAATAATGAAGGAAAATTTGAGATTTCCATGATGAGAGAAATGGATTATTTCCTTGGTCTTCAGGTGAAGCAATCTAAGAAAGGGATATTCATAAATCAAGCAAAGTATACCAGAGATCTCATCAAGAGATTCAGCTGTGAATCCAACAAATCTGTCAAGTTTCCTATGAACACGAATCTAAATATTTGATCTTGAAAAGGAGGGAGTATCTGTTAATTTTATTGACTATCGTGCTATTATTGGTTCTTTATTATACTTAACTGTCAGCAGACCTGTATAACCTATGATGTAGGTGTATGCGCTAGATTCCAGGAAAATCCCAAGTGGAGTCATCTAGATTCAGCGAAGAAGATTCTCCGATACCTGAAAGGGTAATGAGTCATTTTTGTACTAGTTATTTCTGGCCGGAAGTTGTTTTAATTGGCCAATCAGGGCAGTTGCAGTGGCGAAATTGCAGGTTTTTAGGTGCTGACGTGGCGAGTGACTAGGATGCAAGGTGGCACGTGTTTTATGATGAAATAGGCACAAGATTTGATGACTTGGACGTGGATTTCGAAGGAGGAAAATTCATGATCATATTTGAGATAGATAAGGAAAGATTTGTTTTCCATATCTATCCAAATCCCTTTCCTTATCTTGAAAGGATTTGACCTAACTTAGGGATCAAGAAAGAGAGCTTATATATAAGAGAGAGGAGCACGAAAATAAAAACATTGACACACCTCATACCCGCTCCACATTCGTTCCTTCTCCAAACCCTAATTCCTGTTCGACTTTTCGATCAACAATCCGCGCCGTAGCTTGAGAATCCGCCGAGAAGATCAAGACCAGAGCCCATTTCCATTTTAGTCTATTCCATTCGTAGTTGAGAAGAAAAGATACACTTTACTTTCATGTTTTCTGAATTCGATGTTGATACTTGCTTTTAATTTTCGTTCGTTTCGTTTCATTAGAGTAGGAGATATCGAATTCGTGTTTGATACTATTATTTCATTTTAATTCCAGTATTTTAGTTTAGTTTCATAGGGTTTTCATCTTCTGTAATTTCGTGTTTGATTACTTTAATTTCGAGCATGTTAGATTTAGGGTACACATGTTTTCGTTTTTGTTCCGCGAACTGTCCTGCTTACACAACCAAGACGTCTGCATGAGTAGCTAAGTTTTTAAAGGTCCGGAGGGATGTGAAACACACGTGAATTAGTACGTGAGGCTTAGGTGCTTATAATTAATCAAAAGGGTTTCGGGATAATTCTGGTTTATTTAATATGTCTAGTAATTTAGGATTGGTCACCCTAGGTTGCGCAATTTGTAGATAACTCAGTACTTCCATCGTTTCTCGTGGAACAAGGGTAGGTAAGTAGCAAAATTATTCTTAAGAGTAATTGGATTAAACCGGTAGGAGACTATTAGATGCCCAACATACGAGTAGACTCCTACACTAGGCTCCCTTAGTTCGATATAACTGTCTAGTTATTAAATTTATTGATTGTCCAACAAGGTAGGTTAACTAGATTAGGGAAGTAGTCGTTTCAATGTCCAACATGGCGGCTACCGATTAAGTAAGTGGGAGTGAGGATCATGCATTTTAAGTTACGATGATCTATAACAAGTTGATTCATGAGATTAATTCATATTGTGTTCCGAGGATTGGAATCAGTGTGTGTGGAATATTCTGCTAGGCCTGTCTATTAATTGCCCAGTTAACACACATTTTTATTCAGTTCACTTTTTACATTTTCTAGTTTAGTAAGAAACCTAAAACTTATGTGGTTGCTAACCAAAACCCTAAATAAGTAGAAGAATATTGTATCTAGTCCTCCGTTCCCTGTGTTCGATACCCTGTAGACTAAAATGATTTAATTCTCAAAGTTTGCGGGATTATTTGGTGCAATACAACGATCACTAAAGGGACACATGATGTTGGGTTATGGTATCCTGCTGATGATAATCTTGAACTAACTAGATATTCTGATGCTGATTAGCAGGATGTAGGATTGATAGAAAATCAACTTCAGGAACATGTTAGTTTCTCGACAGTAAACTCATATCGTGGTTCTTAAAGAAACAATATTCAGTAGCAACGTCTACTAGTGAAACTGGATATATGGCTGCTGGAAGTTGTTGCACCCAGATCCTTTGGCTTTGACAGCAATTGCGTGATTATGATATCTATCAAGATGAAGTGTCGATCTACTACGACAATACCAGTGCTATTGCAATTACTCAAAATCTGGTTCTACATACGAAATGCAAGCACATGGATATAAGACATCACTTCATTGGAGATCATGTCGAGAAGAAGGACATCAGAATGGAGAAAATTCATACTGATAAACAGAGGGCCGACATATTGACCAAACGTCTACCTGAGACCAGATTCAATGAACTCTCAGTAGAACTAGGTCTACTTGATTCGACTGACTCAGTTCAGTAAGGCGAGTAAGGGGGAACTAAAACTCAGTAAAGCTGAAATACTCAATGTCTACATAGTGGTGTCAGCTGACTACTATGTTCAACTGGAAGGTTTTGAGTATTTATTCAGCATACTTTATTCAATACTTATTGCATTTATTTCCCATCATTAATTCATAAAGGATGTCATTAATAAAAGCATTTTCATTAAAAACATGACATTTCATATACTTATTGTGGCTCATTAAATACATGTCATTTCACTTTACTTCTTGAGTGCTAGATACGTAGGTCGAGTTGTAGGCGGCACAGTAATCATTACTTCTTCTAACATAAAATCTCTACCGTTCATTTTTTTCAAAACTAGATCAATATGAACCGCATACTGAATAAACTGTTCATATTCATGTATCATATATATACGGTTTACTGATCTGCTAAATCACTTTTCTCCATTATCGAACACTTAGTGCTTTGCAAAATTAACTGCATTCGACACCTACTACTTCCACTGCACTATCTCTTCCGTAAAATATCTTATCCTAATGTACAATGACTAACTTACTATATTTTCAAGTGCTAACCTCTATTTTGCAGATTCTGTTTCTCAATGGCGTACCCACTAAACAATGAAGTTTTGATCCCATCCGACATAGAGGCTATCATGGATGGAGTCCAAATCAATTGGACTGAATTCTTCTTTCACGACTTTAAGATTCAGAATTAGAAGTTCATAGCCTTTGAAGACAACCTCTCTCTACACCAGATTTTTGTTGGGAAACTACTATATGGGAGTCGTGTCTCCATAATGATAGAGGATGCCTGCCCAGGAAGATTTTTGTTAGTAAAGTTCCAGACAAAGGGAGAAACTGAGAAATCCATTGGCCGTGGACCACATAACAAGCACTCAACACCTTCCACTCAGGATATACGACCAACTCAGAAGAAGAAGAGAAAACTGGTGACGAAGATAGAAACGCTAGTTATTCTCGAGGAACACATATTCATTCAAGACTCAGAGTCGGACAAAGAAGATGCCACTCTAACTGATAAAGTCAAAAGGATAGACTCAGAGGAGACTCAATCAAAACCTCCTACTGACATACCACAAACTGAGGTCTCCGCTTCTATACCAACTGCAGTACTGACTTCTCAGCTTCAAGCTACTGAAAACATCACTGAACAAATTCTGAAATACTAGATCACTTAGATCTAGTCAACATAACAGTAAGGGCTAGGGTCCAGATGCGTCTCAGGTTCTTGGATTGTGACATCCTCGACGATAACATCGACCTCAAGACAATCCCACTACTGATGAGCGAAGAGCAGACGCTCAAAGAAGAGATCGGCTATGGACAACCAGCCGACATAGCATCCATTGATGATATTTGTTCAGCCATGCTGCTAAGTCTGAAGAGCGACACTGAACAACATCTCAGCCATTGACTCAGCCAGACACCGAAAATGATGATAAGTCACCACCCAAGGACGCAAACCAGGGAGGATCTGCTAAGGGAAAATCTCCCGGCAATGATGATGATGAGCCACCACCTTTACCTCCTTCATCATGTGCAATCATCTTAGCGCCATCCATATCACAACACAAGAACCCACCAACTGGTGAGGAAAAGGTTAGTGAATCCAACTATCAAGCTGAAGATGTATTGGACGCCTCAATCGCAACAATCAATAAGAGTCTCAAGCGTCAAGGCCACAATAACCGTCTTCTAGCCAAAGACGTGATTATCAAATGGAGCCAGTCTAGTCAGGCTCAGACGCAAAAGCTCAGTGCCTTAACTACTGAATTACAGACGATCAATACTCCAATCATTCCAGATACTGACGAGATCCTCAGCAAGGCACCCGAGGCATAGAGGATACACCTCTCTCAACAATTCCAGCAGGTACTGCAAACTCTGTTCCAGATCTTTTCTGAGAAGATGGCCACTGCTCTATCTGAAGTCCTCAAGGCTGTCGAGGAGCGAAATTGACTGACGACAGAAAGTGTTTCTAAGGCACTCGCCGAACAAGCTCATGTCGGCCTTACAATAAAAAAAAATAGGCCATAAAGCTAGTAGAGGGCTACCTGATGAAGAATGAGGTAGCAAACGTTGAAATACTCAAAGCCGCCCAAACTGAACATGACAAACATTAGGACGAGTACACAGACGCTCTCACAAACATTGGAAATGTCAATTGCACAGTCTCAAGCCTTACTGAGAAGGTCACTACCCTATCTACCTTTGTTGATGATGCCAAAAAGGGGGAAGGAAGTAGGGTAAATCAGCTACTGGCAATTATCAAAGATGAAGAGGCTACGACAAAAGGCAAGAAATGTCTAAGGGGGAAGGAAGTAAGGGGGGAGGATATGGATCTGGAGCTGCTACTGAAGTAGCAGTTGATGAAGTGACTCAATTCGCCGAAGAGCTAATAATTGAAAATGAGCTAGTACGCTTAGTTGAGAAGGGCAAATCAAAAGCTGCGGATAGTCCTCCACCTCCTCCCAATGCTCCTAAACTCAAATTCAAAACGCTTGAAGAACAAGCTGAGTATGACGAAGAAATGGCGAGACGCCTTCAGGCAGAAGAGAATGCCAAGTCCAAATTTAAGGAGGGTATTCAGATCAGAACTTCAGTTCCCAAGAAAACTAGATCTGTCACTCCTAGACAATCAAGAGATCAAGCAGAAAAAGTTAAATCTACTGAAAAAGCTATAGAAGCTTCAGATGCTCAGAAGTCCAAATCAGCTTAACCCAGTGACGCTAAAGCTGATACTGAATCTAAGCAGAATATTCATACAACAAAACTATCCGAAGAACAAGAAGTCAAGATGAAGGCAATTTGGGATGCCTGCGAGAGATGATTGGACATAACTGTTGAGGCCAGACAAGTACAAACTGCAACAGAGAGGAACATACTAGCAGATCTTGAGACGCTCAGGCAGAATACTAAGAAGGAAGCTAGGGAAAGAGTCCCTGAGAAAGAAAGAAGCATACCGACTGCATCCAAGTTTTACAGAGGAAGAGAACAGAACAATAATGTCAAGAAGACCATTCATTGTAGAGTTAACAAATGGGTGTCATGGAAAGTCAATCAGTCTTGGGAAGAGATCAAGATCGAATTTATCAAAATGTTGTATGTTTGGAAAATAGTAAATGAGTCAGCATATCCAGACCTGACATTCAAAGAATTTTTTATGATCTCAGACTCAGATGTATATATAGAAATTCAAACTTCTCTTGGAAATTAGGTCTATCTCTCAAAGCACCTGAATATAAAATTATCCCTCCTCCTCGAACTTTAGAAGGACACATTTGCACAAAGGAGATTGATGTTGGTCCCCGAGAGCACGTTCAGGTGTAGAGGCGGGGGGGGGTTGAATACACCTGAAATCGATTTTCTCAACTTAGAACAAGAACAGTCTTGTTCAGGATAGTGTCGTACTGAATGAGTTCAGCAGACCAGATAGTTGTTCTGAATCGTGTGTGGCAAAGTGTCTGACTCTACTGAGATCGCTAGCCGACCGACCGTCGATATCCAAAGACGCAGATAGAGTCTAGTAGTGCGGAAAGTGTAGGCCCAAATCAGTTGAGTTGGAAAGACGTTTATATTAAACCAGTTTCAGTATAATAATGAGATCAGTCAAGTTTGCTGAAACCGAGTTGAATGATTTTAAAGGATAGTTTTCAGTATGATCAGTTAAAATCAATGCAACAGTAAATAGACACAAGCGAGAGACACAAAGATTTTTAAAGTGGTTCGGATATCAAACAATCCTACGTCCACTGTCCCGAAAGATCAGGAGGCTATTTATTATACTGAGTTAGTCTCAGTCAGCTTGTACACAGGACAAAGCCGCGTCTTGGAATTTATACTGAGCAAGTCTCAGTTTACACGGTTATCAAACTAAAGTGTTTGACAAACTCTCCAACTATGAAGGAGTCCTTTTACAATAAGGAACAAGTTCAAATATGAACTCCTTCGTCTAAGCTATGGATATATTTGGTTGAGCTTAGGGTTAGAGGGATAGGGAACGAGAATGTAGCTTCTAGAACGACGAACAACTGAGTTTAGCTATGAGTTTGTGTAACGTCGTTTGGATACTAGAGGCTTGTATATCGGTTCAGCTTGGTTCCCTAAGAGCTAGATTGTAGTCTTTCACCGGAGAAATATTCTTCGAGTTCTTGCGGAAGACTTAGGCTTTTTGATTTGCTCGTTGAATGCTCTGTGTTCTTGTGTTTTCCCGTGAGCTTCAAATTTTGAATAATCCCTCTATTTATAGAGAAGAGTCTTGGAAAGATCCGTTAGAGACGATCATCCCTTACTCTCTCTCTTTAGGTAGCTAACGGCTCTTTTGAAGTAGAGTGACAGTGTCCTTTCCCTCCTTTTCTGGAAAGTTGTTGTCTTGCAGCTTTAGTAGGTATAGGATAGGTGTCTGCTTGTCATTTGTCGAGGTTTAGAAAGCAGTTGAGACAGAACAGACTTCGAGGCAACTGAACCTGACTTCTCTCTTCCTCGTATTTGACTATGCTGATTGTCTTTCAAAAGATCTGACAGTTCAGAAGACTGTCGGGCCGTTCTTGAGTCGATCTCGATTCAGTAGTGAATAAGCTGAGATTGCTCTACTGAAGATCATCTCTGAGCACAGTGAACTGCTCCTGCTGAGTCCAATACATACTGAGTCTTCTACATCTGGTGTTGAGGCTGATAAGCTACTGAACGCCTGAACCAGAGCAGAGTATCTGCTGAGTCTGAACCATCAGAGACAAAAACAATTACAAAGAAATGGTTCACCGATCAAGATAGGGTTTTGGGATCTTCAAATCTTCATAGATTCACTCAGAGCATAAGCCTACTAAGTGCATGTCAGTACGGAAGACAGAATCATTTCCCACTATGTATTACTGTGTTGAGGATAGAATCATCACCCAACAATTTCCCCCTATTTGATGATGCCAAAACCTAACATCTATGCTAACACTAAACTACTCAGAAACAGAGCTCCTTACAATATTACAAGTAGGATCAGTGGAGTTGTTCTTCAAGTTCTAGACTACTGAAGGGAGCAGGGAAGAGGGTCAGAATAAAGAGACTAAGCATTTCCCCCTGACAACAATTTCCCTTAACAGAACAAGTTTATCAGAATCTAAGCGGCTACTGACAGAGAATCAATCAGTGAGTGTGTGAGTCAGTAATCACTTCAGTGATTCTGAGTGTTAATCAAAAAACATAACACATCTTATATAGACAATAAGATATTGTCGAAGCCAAAAGAAGAGATATATATATATAAAATGATTCAGTACAATAAATCTCTTTCTAAGCTAGGAAAGATAAAGAATCTAAAACTAGGAACGTCTGTACTGCTTGATCCTGTCCATGAAGTCTTGCGACTAAGTCTCGGGAAGGGGCAGTCCATACATCCTGTAAGTAAACTTCCTCAGCTTCAGAAATTCAGCAAAGTCTGCTGGGTCGTCTTCTTCAAGAAACCTGGCTCCGGCAGTATCCTTTACTTCTTTCTCTATAATGCCATAGTGAATAGAATCATCAAGTCTTCTAGGTGGTGGCAGAATTTTGGGTTCAGGGACTCGGACTTCAATGTTTTCTTTGACAGCTTTCTGCATGTAAGCATACATCTCAGGATCAGCCCTCATCGTCCATTCAACGTAAGCATCAGCCTTTGCCTTATCGGGCCAGAATCTCCAAAAGTAATTCCTCTTGATGAATTATATCTTCAGCGACTCCCATCTCTGAGTGTACTGAGCTGGCATTCACTCATCAGTCCTTGGTCATCTATGTATCTTCAGATCTGTTGGCTTCCTGAACTTCCTGTATCTGTATGGAATATCAGCTTTGGAAGGAACTCTCAGCCTGGCCTCTTGTTCAGTACGGACTCTGAGTGCTTCTAAGTCTGCCATATGTATCCTCTGCCTGGTAGGTTCAATCTGTCTTGCCTCTTCTCCTCTATATAGATATCGATCCATCTGAGCAAAGATGGCTTCGATCTCAACATCATGTTCCTTTGTTCTTGTGTAGGAAGGCTTATGAGAAGATTCATCTTCAGAGTCAGCAGGGGTACTTGAATTTATCTTTAGGTGTACCCTGCTTCTCAGTATCCTTCTGCTGTTGCTCCTTCTCCTTTTCTTTATCTTCTTCATCGCCTATCTTCAGCTTCCTAGGAGGCAACCTAGCAGATCTCTTTCCACCGCGTGCCTTGGAGCCTTTGTCTTGCCTTTGGCGGAGCTTTGCTTTAGGCTTATTGGGCCGCTCAGGCTTCGGCTATCTCCCCTAGCCGCCTTTCATCTGCTGCTATCTGAGCCTCCTCCTCTGCAGAAATGTATCTCTTCGACTTCTTGGAGGGAGGGGTCGGGAGAGTTAGGATTTTCTTACCTTTGCCTTTTACTGGAGGTGGGAGAGGAGCCTCTTCCTCTTCTGAATCCTCTAGTTCAAAGCATACTCAAGCAACCTCCTTGATTATATCCAATGGGGTTTGAGTTACATGAGTAGCTTGTATCCTGGTTCCCGAGCCACTGGGGCCGGTCTCGCCGAGATTCCAGTGAGACACCTGGGCCTCACCGGTCGGTTGAAGTAGAAGCCGTTGTCCGAGTCCGGCTTGCTTTCGCACTCGACCGTGTCTTCTTGGGAGACTTCGGTATGGCTTCTCCCTTAGTGGATTTTTCGGTTTCGGTAGATGCTTTAGTGAGGGTCGGCTTAGCCGTCTTGACTCCCTTCTCTTTTTTCTTTACTGCTCCCTTGTCTTTTCCTTTTCCCCCTTTTTGGCATCGCAAATATGGCCGGGGTAGGAGCGAGATACCTTTGTATTCAGGCTCTTGTACGAGGCTGACAATTCATCAAGTCTTGTATATATCTTGGTCAGCGCCTCGTGCAGCTCATTCTTCTCATGGATCATTTCATCTTTGTAGTGTTGATGGGAATGATTAGCTGCTGCCTTGAATTCTTTCAGCTTGTCGTCAACCTTATCTTCCAAGGCCTGTTGGATAGAGGAGATCCTGAGTTTGTTGGCCTGGGAGATGGTTGTGACTGATTCTGAGTGGGAGGACAGAGAGGCCTTAAATTTTTCAAGTAATTTGTCATGTCCTTCCTGGATCAGTCTTAGCTGAGTATCGAAGTCAGTTTTCTTCTTTGCCAGCGCGTCAGATATGATAGTGGAGACATCAGGGGCGGCTGATTCTGTCATGGAAGTTCTCAGCCCCTTAATCTCGGCGCAAGTGGCTTGGGCAATCTCTTTCCACACCTTGTGGATGGCTTTGGCAAGGGCACGGTTCTGGGTGCCTTGGCTTCTGAGAGCCTTTGCCATTGACTTCGAGCGTCGGCTTTTGGGGCTGGGCGCTACTTCAAAAGGCGACTCGAGCAAGAGCTGAGCAGGCTCTGTTGAGGTTGAAGTACCAGCCACCGACTTCTCAGGCCCAAGGATACTTAGAAGTTGTTCAGTGTGAGCTGAAGTATCCTTGTCCTGGTGAGTTCCCTCATCAGGCTTCTCAGGGCCGGAATCATGGGGTGGGTTCTGACCGTCGTGGTCAGACCCATCTGAGGGAGCCGAGCCGGAAGCCTGCTGTTTATTATGCAGCAAGGCCAGCATTGCGGCCCTCAGATCTTCAAGAGTCCCAAGGTCAGTAGGCTCTGAGTAGCCTATCTGCTGCCTTAATATGAGCTCTTCTTCGTGAAGTTGCTCGCAGGAGTGATGGAGAATAAGTCTCTGAAGATTGTGCCACTCCTGGAACCTTAGTAGCATGTGGAGTCTGGCCTGCTTTGCAATGATAACTAGGTCAGTATGACCAGCTATCTCCAGAATATGCTCATGGATCTCTCGGGATGCTCGAGATTGGATCGCTAAGGCTTCCATCCCGACCGATTCTTGTTCAGACGCCGTCTCCGAATCTTCTACTTCTATCAGTGATGTCTGCTTCTCAGCAGATGGCTAACTGCTGAGTGGTAGAACGTCAAGGGGACTGTTCAGCGTTTCAATTTCTCCACTCTGGGCTTCTTCAGTCTGAACCCCTTGGTCCACTTCTGTGGCTTGTTCAGTGGAGACGGCTTTCTCCACTGACTGAGTCTTTTCTGAGGACTCTGACTCATCAATCAGATGTTGCGGCTGTGCAGTCTGTTCAGCAGTGGCCTCCGGTACTACCTCTGGTTTAGTAGGCACGACAGGAAGAGTCTTCTTCAGTCGCTTTGCCGGTGCCTTAGGCGTTTGAGCTTGAGGAGACCGCTTTTTAGTAGGCGTGGTCTTCTGCGGCATCGTCTGCTGAGCTGGGGGTCCTGACCCTATCTGCTGAAGAGCAGCAGATTGTTATGGAACCTGACCTTCTTCACATTAAAATACTGCTTATCGCTGTATGTGATTTGGTCAGAAGCGCAGAAATCTTGAATCATCACCGACAGCTTCAGTCCATACAGAAGCTTGCCTTTTGCGCTCAGTCGGTATGACGCTTTGTTAAATTTGGCTGCTTGAACCATGAATTCGCGGAGAAAGAACTCCGTCCAGTTAATCTTGGCTTTGTCATAAATTGCCATCATCAGCTGAATCTTGGGCCTTGATACTTGATTGAAAGAGCCCGCTTGGCTAGTCAGTAGCTGTGTCATAATGTACGCTAAAGCTCGGTATTGAGGCAGCATCATGTTCTTTGGGAAAGCGGCTCTGAACGCTGTGGGTTTCCCGCAGAAGATAGAGAGGTAGTCGTCCACCAGATCGTCATTATACCCAACGGTGCTGACTCCCTCAGAAGGTAGATCGAAGCTTCTCCTCAGTGCTTCCTTGATCGACATCTGCTTCAATTGTAAGGCAGCTTCGCCGATGGTGTGTACGACAAATCTTCCAATGATATCACCAGCTACTGAGTCTGAATTGAGGTAGACTTCAGCAACTTGCCTCAAAAGGAAGAACATCGGCTTCCTTGATAGAAAGCCCTCCAGACCGGATTCTCTGAGAGCAGAGAAGATCTCGTCCATGAAATCCAGGTCGCAAGCATCGAATTCCATGACTGGTTCACACCAGACACGGTCTTTATCCAAGATTTCCTGCATGTTTACGGGAGCGTCCACAGTTACATTTGAACTCACCATTATATCTGTCACAAGAAGAATTTATCAGTATCGAACTCGATAGAACAGTCAGTATAGCGATGCTGAATTTAAAAAAAAATTATTGTAACAGATCTAATAATCTTACCAATGAAAAACTGAGCGTTTGAGAAATATGCAAGTAGGGTTTGCTAGAAAGATCTCAGATTTTTCGGAGTAAAAAGATTTGAAGAATGCTAATGGCGGTTTCTAAGGTATGATCAAAAATACTCCCTCCGTCCCGCTAATTCTGTCCCAGTTGACTTCAGCACGGAGATTAAGAAATTTTAGTTTAGTGTGTATTTTATGAGTTTTAATTATATAAAGAAATTAACACAGTTTTCGAGGAGTGGCTGGTGGAAAGAAATGAAAATTATCCAAATTTTTTCAAGGCTAGTAAAAGACAGTCGATTTTTATTTTTTATATTTTTTTATATTGTATTTGAAGAAATAATCTAAAGTTTTCAAAAAGATAAAAATCATAATTTTCTGAGTTCGGAGCGGAACATAATCGAGTGGGAGATAGATTTTTGAAGAGAGAGAGTATAAGAATGTGGGGGTTGAGTAGTGAGTAAGGGCGACCCACTTCATTTTATGTTTAAAAGTAATTTTTACTATTTTAGGAAAGAGGACAATAATAGCGGGACAGCCCGATTAGGCAAGTAGGACAGTAATAGCGGGACAGAGGGAGTATATATCTAAGTGAAGATGAACGGTTATCGATCAATGGCCGAGTTTGAACTTGCTTTATGAGATGGACGATCAAGATTAAATAGTACTCCCTCCATCCCGGATGAAACGTCCTCTTTCTTTTCGGCGCGGTAATTTATGCGGTGTACTTTAGAAGTAAAGAATGGTGGCCCACTTGTACTTTAGAAGTAAAGAATGGTAATTTATGGGTAGGTGTGTGGTAGTGGGTAGGTTAGATTTAATATTATGGGTCCCACATAAAGTAATTAGATGACTAATTATTTCCAAAAAGGAATAGGGGACGTTTCATCCGGGACACCCCGAAATAGAATAGGGGACGTTTCATCCGGGACGGAGGGAGTATATTATAAGTAATGATCACAAACCCGCCTAAGTCAAAAGCCAGTTGTAACTTGCCTAAGTAGTAACTATGATACGACATGCATTAAATGCGTGGCAGAGTTCAGCATACTTATGTATAGAATGTCGTGCATTAAATGTAAGCCGTTAATATTAAATGACAATCCTAGAGATATTAAATACGATGCTGACTCAGAACAATAAATGCATATTACAATTCTATTAGTTACTACTGAGTAGAGATACGCAAACATGTCAGCTGGACATCGTAGTCAGCTGATACCTCGTGTAGATGGTTGCCGAGTCTCTACGTACTGAATTTACTCGCATGCGAGAGTGAACATTCCCCCACTACCGAATGCTCCTCTCCTGAAACCTTTTACTGACTGGAGTCAGTAGGGTCCAGCAGACCTAGCTCTACTGAAAGTTCTCTGAATCTTGATTCAGCTGGAGGCTTGGTCAGTATATCAGCCCTTTGTCTGTCAGTATGGATCTTTTCCATCCTGATATCCTTCTTTTCGACATGGTCACGAATGAAGTGATGTCGATGTCCACGTGCTTGCATCTTGTGTGAAGTACGGGGTTTCGAGTGATTGCAATAGCAGCACTGGTCATCGCGAGAAGATTGGCACTTCATTCTGAATGATATCATAGTCACGAAGCTGCTGTCTCAGCCAAAGGATTTGGGCGCAGCAACTTCCGACAGCCATGTATTCAGCTTCAGTAGTTGACGTGGCTACTGAGTGATGTTTCTTTGAAAACCATGAGATCAACTTACTGCCAAGGAACTGACACGTTCCTGAAGTTGACTTTCGGTCAATTCTACACCCTGCATAGTCAGCATCAGAGTAACCAGTTAGTTCTATATTATCATCAGCTGGATACCATAAACCCATGTCAGGTGTTCCTCTGAGATAGCGGAGAATCTTCTTCGCTGAGTCCATGTGACTTTGCTTTGGATTCGCCTGAAATCGAGCACAGACACCTACAACATAAGTTATGTCAGGACGAGTAGCTGTTAAGTATAATAAAGAACCAATTACAGCACAAAATTCAGTTTGGTCTACTGATACTCCCTCCTTATCAAGACCAATCTTCATGTTCGTGTTCATCGGGATCTTGATAGGTTTGCCGGATGTGTAACCGAATCTTTTGATGAGGTCTCGAGTGTATTTTCCTTGATTGATGAACGTTCCTTTTTCAGATTGTTTGACTTGAAATCCAAGGAAGTAGTTCATTTCTCCCATCATTAACATCTCGAACTTATCCTTCATCATTTTCTCAAATTGTTTGCACATGATGACATTCTTTGATCCAAAGATAATGTCATCTACATAGATCTGCACAAGTAGTAGATCGTCTTCCAGTCGAATGCTGAATAGAGTGCGGTCTACTGTGCCTTTCTGAAAACCTTTCTGAAGAAGAAACTCAGATAGGGTATCGTACCAAGCCCTGGGTGCTTGTTTTAACCCATACAGAGCCTTTCTGAGTCTGTAAACCTGATGTCCCTGCTGAAAGCCGGGCGGTTGGTCTACATAGACTTCTTCTTTTAGTACGCCGTTCAGGAACGCAGACTTCACATCCATTTGATAGAATCTGAACCTTTGATGTGTTGCGTAGGCTAGGAATAGTCTAATTGCCTCCAATCTTGCAACTGGAGCGAACGTTTCATCAAAATCTATTCCTTCAGCTTGACAGTGGCCTTTTGCCACGAGTCTTGCTTTGTTCCTTACTATGACGTTGTTTTCGTCCCGCTTGTTCTTGAAGACCCATTTTGTTCCAATAACATGTTGATGCCGGGGTCTATCAACAAGCTCCCAAACTTCGTTTCTCGTGAACTGATTCAGCTCCTCCTGCATAGCTATGATCCAGTCAGCATCTTTTAGTGCTTCCTCAATCGTCTGAGATTCGTCAGTAGACAAGAAGCAGGAATATAAGGCGCTTTCTCCTTGACAGAATCTGGATCTTGTCTTTACTCTTGCTGAGGGATCTCCAATAATCAGATCAGCAGTATGAGAGTCCAGCCACGATCTTCGATGTTTCAGCTCTTCATTTGAAATTTGTTCAACACAGATAGTAGGTGAGTTAGGCATTTCAGTTGTACTATTATGAGATTGAAGCATTTCAGTAATGAGAGTGTGATCTACTGAGTCACCAGGTTCAGGGGCATTCATCTTAGGAACATTAATAGGTGTTCCCCCTGAGTTGTTATTCTCAGTAGTGGTCTCAGTTACCTCTGGGGTTTCTTCATCGACCTGAGTTACCTGGGATTGACTCTGTTCAGGAGAGTCAATCGGCTCAGCTACATTTACTGCTGGTTGAGATTTAGTAGACTTGTCTTCAGTTTCCTCATCTGAATCATCATCCTAACAAAGCTGGATCTTTTCGACTTTGTCTTTTAGGCTTAGACCTCAGATTCAGAATTAGAGTTATTGCTCCTGTCTTCAGTAGCAAACTCATTAAAAACAACATGAGGGCTTTCCTCCACGCAAAGGGTTCGATAGTTGAATACTCCCGAGAGTATCCTAAGAATACTCCCTGATCTGACTTGCTATTAAAAGTTTTCAGCTGATCTTTCCCATTATTGTGGATAAAGCACGAGCACCCAAAAATATGGAAATAGGATAGAGAAGGTTTCCTGCCGTTGCATAGTTCATATGGTGTTTTATTTTGTTGCTTTGTCAGTAAAGATCTGTTCTGAGTATAACAAGCAGTATCAGTAGCTTCTGCCCAGAATTTGGCTGGGAGTCCTAAGTCTGCGAGTAGAGTTCTAGCTGCTTCTTTGAGAGTTCTATTCCTTCGTTCAGCAACTCCATTCTGCTGAGGGGTGCGTGCAGCCGATGTCTCATGCTCTATTCCTTTTGCTTTGCAGAACTCCTCCACCATAGAATTAAGGAACTCAGTTCCTCTGTCAGAACGGATTTTGACAATTTTGGTGTTCTTCTTGATACTGAGCCTTTTCAGAAGCCTGTGTAACTCTGTTTTGACGTCAGACTTGTTGGCAATGAATATGACCCAAGTATAGCGCGAGTAGTCATCGATGACCACTAAAGCATATTTCTTGCCTCTGATCGTCACTGGAGAGACTGGACCGAACAAATCCATGTGTAGCAGCTGAAGGATTCCATCAGTGGAAGGAGATGGGACAGGTGGATTTTGATTCCTTGTTTGCTTTCCCTTCAGACATGCTTCACACTGAGTGTCTTTGCTGAATACTTCATTCGGCAGTCCTCTTGCTAGAGTGTTTCTTGCTAGTTTGTTGAGCGTTTTGAAGTTGAGATGGCTGAGTCTTCTGTACCATAGCCACCCCGTTTGGTTATCATTCTTTGCCAACAGACAAGCTTCAGGTTCAGCTGAGTTCCAGTCAGCTACATAGATATTCTTCTTGCGCGAACCTGATAACACTGTTTTCCCTGTGGATTTATCAATGACATCACAGAAACCAGCGTCAAATATCACTCTATTCGAGTTATCACAAAATTGACTAACAGAGAGAAGGTTATGCTGAAGTCCTTCAACATATGATACTCTTGGAACTTTGGCAGTTCCAATGCTGAGTGTTCCATATCCTCTTGTGTAGCCTTTAGCATTGTCTCCAAACTCGATTCTGGGTCCTTCTTCAGGGATATAATTCTTCAGCAGACTCTTTTGGTATGTCATGTGTCGTGAGCATCCGCTGTCCACATACAATGGATCTTTGTGCACCTGCAAAACAGAATTATATTCAGGTACCCTTTATTTTGATTTTGGGTCCTTAGATGTTAGTTTTAGTAACCCATATCTGTCTGGTGGTCTCAGACAGTTTCTTTCCACTTGAGTCAACATATTTGACCACTAGACTGGTTACTGCTGACTTATGAGGCTTTTCAGGTTCAGTAGTCCGGATCTTCTGAGCTGGTGGACTGTTGACCTTTGCCTTCTGTACGGATTTCTTCTTTTTCTGACTTTTGGATCCTCTTCTGACTATAGGATCATAATAATATGACCCGTACTGAGCAGGATGTGTCAGCTGTGGAGGTCCATACTGATCAGCCCACTTGGATTTGCTGGTTCCCCCTTGACTGAACTGGGGTGTTTTGGTGCTGATCTTCTCGTCAGTATGCTGATGTGTAGGATGAGGTGCCTTCATCTTTTGTTTGTTCTTTGCTAGGGGATTCAGAATATCGACATTGATTGTCTCCCCTCGAACAAACCTATCAGCAAGCCGGTCTTCTGAGTGTACTGGGGCAGATGAGGAGGTACCCTGGCTGAAACCAAGTCCTTCCTTACATTGTTTGGGCTTGTTGCTTGCTAGCATAGCCTCTAACTTCTTCTCAGCACCCATGTACCGCTCAGTCATCAGGTTTCTCCAGACATCATCACTTTTCTTCAGTGTATCATGCTCGGTCTGAAGTCCTGACAGTTCTTGCTTCAGCAGACTCAGTTCAGTATCTTTCTGAGTTAAGTCATTGGTCAGAACTGAGATCTGATCTTCTTGATGCTGAGACTTGGTCATCAGAGAGTCTATCTCCTCCCTGAGTCTCAACACAAGTCCTTCAGACTCAGTAATAACCTGGCTTTTCTGAGAAAGTCTCTGATTCTCCATTTTCAAGGTATCCAACTCCTGAAGAGTCTTACTGAGCTGCAGACTCATCTGAATCTGTTCATCTAGAAGTTCTTCATATGCTGTACTGACGTCCAGATTCTCGTCTGCTCTCGAAAGAGTGTCGTGTGTGCAGTGTGAAGGAGAGTTAAATAGTTCATGAGAGTTTACCTCATCCTCTTCTCCTGCCATTAGACACTTTTCAGCAATTTCTTCAGCTTCAAGCTCTAGGGCTATAAAAGTTGCTTCATCATCGGATGAATCCATGAAGGAGTCAACTTCTTCTGAGTCGTCTGAGAGTTCACCAGCAATGTATGCTTGTCTCTTCTTGGCGAATTTCTCTATCCTTGCTTTGCGTGCTGCTCATTCAACACTACTGAGCTCAGGACAGTCATACTGATAATGTCCTGGCTTCTTGCAGTTGTAGCAGGTGATGACTCTTTCTTCTTTGCTTTCGCTATCTTTTGATGGTGCTGAGTCATCCCTCTTTCTGCATTCAGAAGTATGCGAGTCAGGAGTACGTTTTGGTGTGTATTCAGACTTACCTTTCGATTCTCGATAGGCTTTAGTCACTTTTCTGCGCCGCTCCTTCTCCTTTTGATACTTCACGGCAAGCAGTGCGTACTTCTGAGCGAGACTTCCTTCTTGTATGTCGTTGAGTGAAAGTTCAGTCTTACTCGACGCATGAGATGCTGTGCTGACTGATGCTTTGAAGGCATGGTCAATTTTGGTGTCAGCTTCGGCCCCGTTTGCCGTTGAGGTCTGTCAAACTCGAATTCCTCTGCTTGAAGTTCTAAAAAGATATGGTCAGGAGTAACAATATCTAAGTCAGAATGTCGTAATAATGTAGCAAAAGGAGTTCATTGACCGTCTGGCAGTGCCCTCAGTATTTTGAGATTCATTTCTCGGTTGGAGAATGTCTGTCCCAGCCCGTTGATGGAGTTCATCAGATTCGTGAATCTGACGCTGAGATCTTCAATGGTGTCTCCGGGCATGAGAGACAATCTCTCCAGCTTTTGGAGTTCCAGCGCAAGTTTGTTGGCTTTGATCTTCTGAGTCCCCCGACTCAGTAGCGCTAGAGCATCCCAGAGTTCCTTTGCAGTCTTGCATTCCTGAACCCTGCCGAGATAAGAATCACTTAAGGTGGTTTGTATAGCATTCCTGGCGACTCGGTCTAAGTTGTGAAGTTTCTTCTCCTCAGGGGTGAAGAGACTTCTGTCTTTGGGAACCTTCTTCCCGGTCACCATTCCTCCTCCAGCTGTTTGATCCTGAGTTACGACACTATCGATCATAGGAACGATAGGTCCTTCCTCAAGTACTTCGGTCATGATGTCGTGGAGGGGGGTCAGATGAGCCTCCATTCTGACCCGCCATACATCATAGTTCTCTACTGAGAACATGGGTACCATCCTTATACCTGACATATTAGTCATGATGAATAATGATATGAATGAAGAATGATATGCAGTGAAAACGTTTTTCCGGATCCGTTCAAGTAGACCAGTTTCAAGATAACCAGAGTCTTATAGAACTCCTGCTCTGATACCAATTGTTGGTCCCCGAGAGCACGTTCAGGTGTAGGGGGGGTGAATACACCTGAAACCGATTTTCTCAACTTAGAACACGAACAGTCCTGTTCAGGATAGTGTCAGCATACCAGATAGCTGTTCTGAATCGTGTGTGGCAAAGTGTCTGACTCTACTGAGATCTACTAGCTGACTGACCGTCAGAATTCAGTATCAGGAGATAGAGTCCAGTGGTGCGGAAAGTGTAGGCCCAAATCAATTGAGTTGGAAAGACGTTTATATTAAACCAGTTGTAGTAGAATAATGAGATCAGTCAAGTTTGCTGAAACCGAGTTGAATGATTTTAAAGGACAGTTTTCAGTATGATCAGTTAAAATCAATGCAACAGTAAATAGACACAAGCGAGAGACACAGAGATTTTTAAAGTGGTTCGGATATCAAACAATCCTACGTCCACTGTCCCGAAAGATCAGGAGGCTATTTATTATACTGAGTTAGTCTCAGTCAGCTTGTACACAGGACAAAGCCGCGTCTTGGAATTTATATCGAGCAAGTCTCGGTTACACGGTTATCAAACTAAAGTGTTTGACAAACTCTCCAACTATGAAGGAGTCCTTTTACAATAAGGAACAAGTTCAAATATGAACTCCTTCGTCTAAGCTATGGATATATTTGGTTGAGCTTAGGGTTAGAGGGATAGGGAACGAGAATGTAGCTTCTAGAACGACGAACATCTGAGTTTAGCTATGAGTTCGTGTAACGTCATTTGGATACTAGAGGCTTGTATATCGGTTCAGCTTGGTTCCCTAAGAGCTAGATTGTAGTCTTTCACCGGAGAAATATTCTTCGAGTTCTTGCGGAAGACTTAGGCTTTTTGATTTGCTCGTTGAATGCTCTGTGTTCTTGTGTTTTCCCGTGAGCTTCAAATTTTGAATAATCCCTCTATTTATAGAGAAGAGTCTTGGAAAGATCCGTTGGAGACGATCATCCCTTACTCTCTCTCTTTTGGTAGCTAACGGCTCTTTTGAAGTAGAGTGACAATGTCCTTTCCCTCCTTTTCTGGAAAGTTGTTGACTTGCAGCTTTAGTAGGTATAGGATAGGTGTCTGCTTGTCATTTGCCGAGGTTTAGAAAGAAGTTGAGACAGAACAGACTTCGAGGCATACTGAAGCTGACTTCTCTCTTCCTCGTATTTGACTATGCTGATTGTCATTCAAAAGATCTGACAGTTCAACAGACCGTCGGCCGTTGTTGAGTCTCGATCTCGATTCAGTATTGAATATGCTGAGATGTCTCTACTGAAGATCAGCTCTGAGCACAATGAACTACTCCTGCTGAGTTCAGTTCCACTGACTCCTTTCAGTATACTGCTCCTGCTGAGTCTAGTATATACTGAGTCTTCTACATCTGGTGTTGAGGCTGATAAGTTACTGAACGCCTGAACCAGAGCAGAGTGACTGCTGAGTCTGAACCCTCAGAGACAAAAAAAAACAAATACAAAGTAATGGTTCACCAATCAAGATAGGGTTTTGGGATCTTCAAATCTTCATAGATTCTCTCAGGGCATAAGCCTAATGAGTGTATGTCAGTACGAAAGACAGAATCATTTCCCACTATGTAAAACTGTGCTGAGGATAGAATCATCACCCAACAATTTCCCCCTATTTGATGATGCCAAAACCTAACAACATCTATGCTAACTAACTCTAAACTTCTCAGAAACAGAGCTCCTTACAATATTACAAGTATGATCAGTTGAGTTGTTCTTCAAGTTATAGACTACTGAAGGGAGCAGGGCAGAGAGTCAGAATATAGAGACTAAGCATTTCCCCCTGACAACAAGTTCCCTTAACAGAACAAGTCTATCAGAATCTAAGCGGCTACTGACAGAGAATCAATCAGTGAGTGTGTGAGTCAGTAGTCACTTCAGTGATTCTGAGTGTTAATCAAAAAACAGAACACAGCTTATATAGACAATAAGATATTGTCGAAGCCAAAAGAAGAGATATATATATAAAATGATTCAGTACAATACATCTCTTTCTAAGCTAGGAAAGATAAAGAATCTAAAACTAGGAACGTGTGTACTGCTTGATCCTGTCCATGAAGTCTTGCGACTGAGTCTCGGGAAGGGGCAGTCCATACATCCTGTAAGTAAACTTCCTCAGCTTCAGAAATTTAGCAAAGTCTGTTGGGTCGTCTTCTTCAAGAAACCTGGCTCCGGCAGTATCCTTTACTTCTTTCTCTATAATGCCATAGTGAATAGAATCATCAAGTCTTCTAGGTGGTGGCGAGTGCAGGTTCAGGGACTCGGACTTCAATATTTTCTTTTACAGCTTTCTGCATGTAAGCGTACATTTCAAGGTCAGTCCTCATCGTCCATTCAACATAAGCATCAGCCTTTGCCTTGTCGGGCCAGAATCTCCATAAATAATTTCTCTTGATAAACTCTATCTTCAGCGATTCCCATCTATGAGTGTACTGAGCTGGTATCCACTCATCAGTCCTTGGCCATCTATGTGTCTTCAGATATGTTGGCTTAATGTCAGCTTTGGAAGGAACCCTCAGCCTGGCTTCTTGTTCAGTGCGGATTCTGAGTGCTTCTAAGTCTGTTATATGAATTCTTTGCCTGGCAGCTTCAATCTGTCTTGCCTCTTCTCCTCTATACAGGTATCGATCCATCTGAGCAAAGATGGCTTCTATCTCAGCATCCAGTATGATTAGATTTGAAGATCCCAAAACCCCTTAGCTGAATGTTGAACCTCATAATGTAATAGTTTAGTTGAGTTCAACATGTTAGGAACTCAGTATGCTAGCTAGATTTCAGTAGTTGATAGGTTCAGTTGCATAATCTTATTTCAGCTATACGGACTCAGCATGAGGAAATCAGTTGGGTCTGTCAAGACCCACTGAATTTGTAAAGAAAATTGTATCAAGTGCTGGATGTCTCAGAAGAATCTTAGTAGGAGACAACTCAGTAAAAGGGACCGAGGAATCAAAGGAAGTCAACTCAGCATCAGCTTTGAATTTTGAACAAGCATCAGCAACTCTCTAACCTCGACCAATGAGAAGTTGCCAGCATTGTACTTGCTCTGACAAAAGCTGCTCTCTAGACTGAAAAAGAGAGAATCTCTACAGTGGCATTCAAAATTCAAGATGGTCGTTTTTCTTGTCGTTTTTTACACGTATTTAGATCTCTTCCAATGGAATCATTCATGAGTCGGGACTATAAATAGAAAAATTCTTCATGCAAAGAAGACACCCGGGAACCAAAATCATTCAAGCATTCAAATGGTCTAGCAAATCAAACAAAACATACAGCGAAGAACTCAGTACACTGAGAGAAATCTTTAGTTCTTCACTCTAGAGATCATTTGTTTTCATTCTCTATTCTAAGCAATCCTTGTAATATCTTAAGCTTAGAAAATTTGATGGAGTTCAGTTTATTGAACCGTTCTTATTGTAAGAACTCCTTCATAGTTGGAGAAAATCAAACCCCATATTTGAAACTGTAAAGTCACTAAGACTATAACTAAAGTATCTGTCACACATACAGATAGACTGAGACTTGCTCCATATAAGTAATCAAGAACTCCTGCTTTGTTCAGGACAGTTGACGTAGGATCCAGCGTATCTGAACTACTTTAAAAACTGCTTGTGTTCATTTACTGTTTTCATTGATTTATTGTTCAAGTAGCATACAAACTTATCATTCAAAATCATACTAAGCATAAAACGTGTTTTTCAAGTCTAGACGAAAAATTATTTGGGCCTACACTTCCGCACTCTATCATATACTGAATTACTGTAGACTGACTGAAGTCAGTAGCCAATACTCTGTAGACAGATACTCTCTGCCCACACGATCTAGAAAGCTTATTTGGCCAACTGACTTGTTCAGTAGCACTTTTAAGTAGTAACTGACTTTTCGCATTTGAGTTGAAATTTGCACTCAGGTGTATTCACCGTCCCTCCGCTACACCTGAAGGCTCGTCTCTGGACCAACAGCGACACACGCACAAGAATTTTTTGGTAGCACAAATTCGACGATATTTCACCTCGGCTCTAATACCACTGTTAGGATCTCATCGAATCGATTGGTTCCGGCTCAGTATCCTGATCTCCGTATTAGGACACACCACCAAGGTTAGATCACAAAGATCTCAGTTCCAGCCACAAACCAACCCAATTACACCACTAAGATGAAAGGGTTCACACGAAGGAACGGATATTTCACGAAGAAAACTCACGCAATTCACAAACACCTAATAAATGGAGCGCACACACACATATATATAGGGGATAAAGCACACATAAATAGGCTAGTTTAACTTAGTGGGTCGTCCAAGGATTGTGGTGTGGTTTGTATACTGAAAGCAATCTACGTATTTGCTTGTATACAATGTTTCCTATCACCACTATTATTATTATTTTCCTGTCTGATTATTATAATTGCATAAATTAGTCATTTATCTCACAAGAGTTAGATCATTCAGTATGTTGTAGATCCCAGAAGACTGTAGTGATTGGTTGAACTAGTAAGATATAAACAGTTATCACAGCTGAGACAACTTTAGGGCAAGTTGTTGGTTTAGGCTACAATGTAGATAAGAAGTGACTTGTCTTGGTCACTTGTCTATGTTGATAGATTTGGTGTATTGATGGATCACGGTGAGACGTGTTCTTCTATCTGACCTGTGTGAAGAACCAAGGTCTCGGAGACTTAGCTGATCTTAAGCTTGATGAGATTTCAGCTGAGTGCAAGCGACTAACTATCACTTTAACTTACTATGGGTGAGGGTCATCGCGACCGTGTATCTCTATATCTTGGGTGAGTGTTGTTGCGTGTAGCTTAAGCTGGTTATCTGCATAATGCATCCGTATCCTTTTAAAGGGTTGATGATATGCCCTTGAGGAGCTCGAAAACTTTATCATACTAAACCATGCAGGTTGATTAAGTTCAAGAATGATAATAAGGTCGAGAATTACTGCTCAATGATAAGATATTAATTGTATTAAGTAGTCAGTAAACTTAATCAATTAATGGATATTCGATATCTTAAATACGAGGATTAATTGAAGTTAAAAATACAAGCTCTGACTCAACTTTGGGATAAAGAGATAAGTCAGCATAGATTCTTTAGTGGAATGAATCTATGTTTGTGAACTAATAATACACTAGGCTGAGTATGGTAAATTAATTCACTTGAGGTCCAACTTTATTTCTTGTATTAGGTCCCTTGTCTGGCTCAAACATATGTCCAGTTGTATGCGAGTTTTCTCTCAGACTCACTAGGCTACTTCATTGGTTGGAATAGTTTGGTCCTTTAGTGGACCAACACAATTGGTGATGGTGTAGTGACCTCTTTTACTATTTAGATTGAGCTTGGAGTCAAATGTCCATTAGAGTTCCTTTGACTAGCTCTTATAAATAGGGAACAAGTGGGCCACTTGTTCATACTTGATTTTCGAGTTTTTGTGTGCCGTAAAAGTGTGAATCCGAGTGAAAATCGTCGGGAGCCTGCTACCGTCTCCGTCCCTCCGGAGTTGTGAGCTCGGGCAACAGGAACAGTCTAGAAGATATTTTCTAGATCGAGTCAAGAAGATCGTATATTAGGACGATCCTGCGATATTTTTTCTACATGTGGGCCACGAACCACTAAGAAACTTGAGCCAATAAATCCCAACATTTCTCATTAAGTAATTATTACATTTTGTGCATGTCATATTTTAATACTATAATTTAGTGAATTTTAACATTGTATAAAATGAAAATGTAATCGAAAGAACATGTTATTTGAGAAATTAAATTTCGTTCTCTTAATAATTTTAAATATGCATCCGAAAGTTTCACTTACTATTTCGTCTCCTTCAATTTTAGATCTGATCCGCGCATGTCAAATCAAATACATTCCTAGGGCCGACCACCACACAAGTAGCTCAATTTTTTTTTTTTTTTTTTTTTTTTTTTTTTTTTGACGGAGACCCGCAGCCGCTACTTTTGTGCACATGAATGCAAACCTTTCGCTCCCGCAATAGCCGCAAACCACACGAAGAGTTAAGCCTCGCTCGCATAGTAGCTCAATTTCTCATTCCTATTATCGTTTCTTATTATTTATAACGTTTGAGGAATGGCACCTAACAATGCAACATTACCATTTCATTTTATTCGTGACTATTTCAATTACCAAAATAAAATATGAAGTGTGTGTATTAGGAACAGCATAAGTTTTAGTAGAATAAAATGCTATGTTACAGTTAAGCTTCTCTTGTTTGTGACAACAAAAATCAAGAAGCGTCAACTAACAGACCCACCAATATAATTTCCCAATTGAAAATGGCCAATTATTTTGACCGCTTACCACAATCTAAGCGAGTCATCAAGAACTGAAAACGACACCGTCGCTTGCTTAGATAATTGAAAACAAACTTGTCTCTCCACGATGCCAATTCGAGAGAGAAAAACTGCCGTTATTTTTAGTTTCTGATTTCTCGGTCAATACTTTCGAGCATTTTGTTGAATTGATTTTATATTAGGGATACAGATTGATTAGCGCTTGTTTTCTGTGCATCTTCGGTGTGCGCCATTTTGATTTCGGCCTCCGTTTTGTAAATTTAATATAAGGGTCTGTAATTTTTTGAGGGAGAAAAATGACATCTACATTTAATAGATGGGAAAAGGATCCGTTTTTCTCTGCTGCGGAGGATGTTCAGGAATCTTCCGATAGGTGCATTTTTTACGTATTTTTCTATTACATGCTTTTCTGTGGCGGAATTGGGGGTTTTAGCTTATTGTTTCGTAGTGGGGCAGTTTTATAATTAAGCAATTTTTGTGGTGGTGTCATTGATGGAATATATCTAATTTATCGTGAAGGATGGAATCGACATATAGAACATGGATTCATGCAATCAAGGATACCTCCTTTTCGTGGAATTTAGATGAGCTTCAGAGAGATCTTCAAACAACCCTTGGCACAACCAAGTGGCAGGTGATTTGATTATGTTGTATATTAATTTATGCCTTAGTTTTCTGGATGTGTTACTTTTTTTCGTGTCGTGGTTTCGTGCATCTTGAATTATTTTATTCAACGGTTGTGTTGTGTGGGTGTTGACGGATTGCAGTTGGAAGAATTTGGACGTGCTGTGAAGTCGAGTTACCCAAGTAGTAGCTCGGCCGATGATGCAAAGGATAGACATCGGGATTTCATTATTGCAATTGGGAATCAAATTAAAAAAGTTGAAACATCTTTGAATGGATTGCCAGTACGAAAAGGCAAGCCACCATCACCTTGGGTACGTTTGGATGAAGGAGAACAAAATGAGCTTGCGTTGTTTCTTTCAGGACCATCATTGTCTTCTTCAAATAAAATTTTGGAAAAATATGCTAGGGAGCAGGGATTAGATAATTTGCGAGAGAGTGATCAATTATTGAATAATGAGTGTTTGAGGAGTTCATCTAATTTGGTTGAATTGGGTCAAGTGGAGGATAAGGAGGCGAAATATCCTGGTCATCGAAGGACGGCTAGTGCAAGTGCTGACATTGGCTCCTGGAAAATTGTTGTAGCTGATGATGTTCTACACGATCCCAGTGAGAAGCCCGATCGACCCCCAAGAAAGATACCTAGTTTTTCAGGATTTTTAAATGGCATGGAATCATCCATGTCTCAACTGAAGTGGTCAAAGAATGGCTACAAGAAATTAAATCTTACAGATAGGTCTCAAGAAGCTGATACTACAGTACCTAGAGCCCAGAATTTGACTAGAGTGAGTGATCAATTTTCCTTGATTAATTCTACTATTATCTTCTTCTTCTTATTATAGTTCTGTTTAGTTGATTTAATGCTTAACTGGTGTTAATTTACATTTAAATGAAGGGCAATCATACATGCTATGAGAAGAGTAAGAGTTGTTGTGGTGATTATGACAAACAATGGTACGGTTGGTATGGTAGCATCCAGAGACAGCTTCAGAGATCCCAATACCATGTTCAATACGGTCGGCCTGTCCAATTCATTTTCTCAACCTTTCTCATACTCTGCTTAATTGGTGAGCATGCTGATTAGCCTTTACTTAATTGCTACATGGTAATTGTCTCATTCTTAGTAGTGATCCGTTAACAAACTTCGGATTGAATTGTGCTTGCTATCTGATAATTGAGTTTTATGTACATATGTTTTAGTACCACTTTAGATTATGTTTCTCCTCTTTCCGCTAGGAGGTGTAAATTTGAGATAATCAATAATTTGACATTGAAGATTTAAATGACTCTTGTCAAATATCCTCCTGATCTTAAATATTTCATACCCGTGACCTGAATGTTAAGAATATCTGGTATAAACTATAGTGTTAAACATGGAAATGATTCTTCTCTATACATAAACTCCATCTTTTGTTGCTTCCATTTTAGTACAGGAAAGGAAATTGTGTGTTTTTGTTATCATATTTCATAGTTTAGGTGCTATTCTCACTCTTTATGCAATTGAGTTATTATTCATATTTTGAAGATGATAACATCGAGAAGCAAAAAAATAATCAAATATGGATCAGTTATGATTCCTCAGTGGTGGTTTTCTATCTTCCTCATAGCAATCCAAGATTAGTTCATTATCTCAGCAGAAGAGAGCCTTATTCATAGTTATTGAGGTTTTAATGGATTTTCTCTTTATCCAGTTACAATTTCCAAACTTAAGAACATAAGTTTTCATTTCATTACGCCAAGGGCTATAAAATGGTTCGAATTTACTATCTTTCAATTGATCTGATGAATCTCTTCATCAGGTCAGCAAAATATTTCTGGTTCCTGGTGGCAACCTATAGTGGCATAAGCCTGACTCATTTTCTTGCTCCCTACTGTTTGATGGTGTCATTTTCTTCCCATCCAACTAAAACTCATGCCTTTCTTTGGGATAATCTTCAGCTCTAAGTTTCAGTGTCAAAGTTTGTCGATATGGTCTTCTATTAGACTGACAAGGTGGCCATATACATGAAAAGTTCGATTACCCAGTCAACTCAAAACATAAATACCATCAAAGATTCAACTAAGATCCTCATAGTAGAAGTGTAGAACCCCTTTATGAATCCCATAAACTGTGCATATGGATGCACTATAATTATGAATCAAGCTTGCAATGTTTAGAAATATCTGTAGATTGCTTTTTATCCTACATATTTCTTTTCTCAGTTTAGTAATTTATGCCTGGTAAGTTGCATGCTGATTATTCCTGGCTAGAGGCAGCGCAATGCTTGCTCTGAAGAAGACATGTGGAAAATAACTATTATTTTCGGATCCTCTGCTTTCCTGATTTGAAATCTTAAAGGTTGTACAGACATCTTGATCTTGCTTCCTTTTTTCCCCTAGTTGCCTATTTGGTAAATGTTTTTTGTAACTTTTTCAATAGGAGTATGTACGGTTATATAAATGTTATGAGATGAAGCTTCTGCAGTTCTTAACAGACTCACTATATTATTTCTGCTGCAGTTCTATTGGCTTTGCGCGCAATCTGAGGAAGAGCTTTTCTTTCTTCATTCTAATTCAGGATTCATCTGTGGATAGCTCAGAGAGTTGGCTGATTAAGTTTGATAGACTTCAACAGATGCTATACTGCGTTGGTAAAACTATTTGAACAGCACGGAATTTAGCATTTATAATTGTGCTGGAGCTAACTCAAGCAGTCCCACAACCCGGACTTGTTTCTTCTGGGCTTTGTTTTTCTACCGGCAGTCAACAAGGTTCTTTTACTGTTGTATTTCTGGAGCTGCTGTTGTACCATTGTGCTGTGCTATTGATGTTTGAAGCATTTTCCACTTGAGAAACTTGTGCTGTATATAACTTGCCATGACATAGGTATATTGGTTTGGATTTCTGGGCATCCCAATATGCATACGCGTCAGCTGGTGTAGGCATGTTTTTCTAGTTATCTCTTGGTTTATATATAAAGATCCTATTCCGAATTGTTTATTTAGTGGAAATGGCTTGGCAGCTTCAAGTTTATGATTCTATAGGTTAAGCTGTAATGTATAGACTAGACCTGTAATAACATGGAAAAGTGAAGATCAAGGGAACTGCAAAACAATCTGTTTCTTGGAAATGTACTATCAAACACCAAATTCATGGCCAAATCCTATAGTTATTGCTAATTGCAACAAAACCTGACTAGGCATTTGGGTTATTTTTGAAAATTATTTGTTGGTCCGGAGACGATAGTCAGGTGTAGAGGGGGGGGGGTGAATACACCTGATCACAGTTTCTTTTTCTCAAACCGAAGGACAGCTGAGCTGTTTGGTGCGACTGATGAACAGTGTCAAATAGTAACCTTCGATCACGGGGTCAGAGTGTGTCAGCTACTGAGCTCTCCTACTGACTTTAGTCAGTCATTGAAACTCAGTCGGAGACGTTGTGCGGATAAGTGTGTAGGGCCCGAAAATTCGTCTCAGTTGAAAACGTGTTTTCGCAAGATAAATTCTTTTGGTTGTGCGCTTTTAAAATACGTTTTATGCAAACATATGATTTTGAGCGGTTTGTATGATATGCAATAAAACAGTAAATAACACAAGCGATATAACGTAGTTCGGATACGCAAGATCCTACGTCCACGGTCCTGACTTGGCAGGAGAACTTGTTGATTATTCTGAGCAAGTCTCAGCAAGGTATCTGTGCACTAGACAGATCTTTCTAAGTTATAGTCCTTAGCGACTTTACAATTCAAACCTAAGTTCGAAAGGGAGGGGATAATCTCCAACTAAGAATGAGTTCTTACAATAAAAACAATTCACTAAAAGTGAACTCTTTCGAAATCTAAGCTATAAATCTGGCAATGAGCTTAGTCTAGAGAAGAAAGGGATCTAAATACTTTAGAGAGAAGAACTAATGATATTCTATGAAGGCAAGTTCTTCTATGGATGATCTTTAAGTTTGTTAGAGTGTTCTTGAGCTTGAGCTTTTTCCCTTGTGAATCCCGTTCGTGGAGCTCGAATTTCTTCTCTATTTATAGTTGTGAGCAGGCATATGTCCGTTGGAGAAGACGATGCCACGTGTCACAAGCTTCCAAAGAAAACGGCCATAAATTCGAATTGTTGCAGCAGGACAGTTAATACTGTACATGAGAACAGGCTTTAGTTGTTTAGAGCAGGTAAAACGTTGTCGGCGTCTCATTGGTCGATGTTTGTGGTAGGTGAGAATGTGTCAGAGATAGAGTTGACTATTCAACATCCTCGTATGATCTTCTACTGAACTTCGAAAAGATGTTTACGACTGGGTCGCTTTCTGTCGGATATAGTAGACTCAAGACAGTCTCTGTCTTCTTCGACTGAGTCGGCTGACAAGCTGATAAGGCTTTGGTGGGTCAGCTGATGACTGTGAAGGAACTGAGCTTTGCATTATGTTCTTCTGCTGATAACTATCAGTTGATGGGCTGTCTCCTACTGAGGTGAAGATCAGCTGCTGGCTAAAGAACGCAAGCTCTTACATTGATGACGTGGGGTTCTGGAGAGTAACTTCGTCAGAAGATCAGTCCAACAGTTTATCCCGTATAGGACTTAGACGAAAAGATAATCAAAATAAAACAAGTCTAACCTATACATCATCTAATCCTATCGACACACTGCACTACTGATATCAGTTGGGTTTTGGGATCTTCGATTCCATAGTACTACTATGATTTCCCCCAATATTATTTTAACCACTAGACAGCTGAGTACCATCTACTGACTCATAACCCAACAATTTTCCCCTAATTGATGATGCCAAAACCTCCACTCTAAAACAATAAGGAAAGGAAAGCTAATCTACTGACAATAATATCCCCCTAATATATCTGAAAATACAATCAAGGTGATCAGTTAACATCAAGTCAGTAGGCGAGAGATAGGCAAAATCAGAGAAACGGTTATGTGAGTGTGTGTCAGATCACTTAGTGATCAGTTGTGAAAAACAGAAACAAAAGCCATGAGACAATGAGTAATTGTCTGGCAAGCAATAGAAACTGTTATAAATATGATCAAGAGAGTACAAGTTTCTATCACTCTTACACAAGGAAGACAAGGAAAGCAAGATCACTGCTGACGTCTGAATCTCTGAGTACGCTTCTTGAAGTCTTCAGACTTATTAGCCGGAGGGTCCAGGTAATAATACTTGTAGATTCTAGCTCTCAGGACCTGGATTTCCTCGTGATCAGCAGGATGGTCAAAGTTCAGGCAGAGGTGATAAGCAGCTTCTTCGACTTCTCTCTCAATCTCTTTTGTGCACAGCATGCCGTGAGTAGTCCGGGGAGGAGGGATTCTTCTGAACGCTGGAGCTTTGAAAGGTATCTTCTCTCTTTCCATGATCTGATGAAGCTGATCTCTGAGTTCCATATCAAATCGGCAAATAAGCTCATCAAAGAGTTGGTCAGCTGGTCTGTCAGTAGGATAGATACCCCACACATAGTATCCCTTGATAAAATCTTCTTTAAGTTCCTCCCACTGCTCATTAAGCTCGGCTGGCACCCACTTGTCCACATGAGGGATAGGGTCCTTCTTGATATAAGGTGTCCTTCTGAACTTGGAACCCCGTGGAATCTGCTTCCTTGGATCAGCTGCTGGGTTCTGAGATAGGCTAATCATTTTAGCCAAGTCAGCTAATCTCTTCTTCTCTCTGAGGGCCACTGTCCTTGCATCTCCTCTCGGGAGACTTAGTTCCTTCAGCGTCGCCTCCCAGGTAGCTTTGTCCTCAGCCTCCTGCTCGGATGTAAGATAAGGCGAGTAGTGACCTTGAGCTGTCGGCTGGACAGCAGTGGTGGGGGCTTTGGATAGCTCCTCCTGAGCTTTCTTTTTCTGTTCGTCCACCAGCTGCTTAGCCTTGCGTTTGGCAATTTTGCCCATCAATTTCTTAGGCTTCTTGTCTTTCTTTGCTTCTTCCATCTGATGCTCATGATCCAGCTTGTCTTGCAGCTGTTGAGCAACTCTCAGATCATAGGCTTCCTGCTCCGCCTTGGTTTTGAATTTAAGCGTCGGGGAAGATAGAGTGGCTTCAGTAGTAATCTCCTTCCCCGGCCTTTGCGGTGGCAGTTGCTGTGGCTCTTCTTCTTCTTCTTGTTCATCAAGAAATTGAGCAATTTCCTCGATGTGCTGAGCGGATGAGATAGGTGTTGGCTCAGTCACAGTCGATTGGGGGAGTGGGGCATACTCCAAGAGGAGCAACCCTGAACTGGGTCCAACCTAGGTGGCTGATCCGTCTGCTTGAGGTACAGTGCTGGTTCCTTCCCCCCGAGTAGAAGTACCTTTCCCCTTATTAATTTCTTGGACTTCTGGGCTCTTTTGGACCTCAGCATGTTCCGCCTCAAGATCTTCACTCTTAACTTCTCCTTCCCCCTTTTTGGCATCATCAGCCTGGGAGAGGTGAGTGCGGACTCTGGGCGGCTAAGTCCGCCTTCTGAGCTGCGAGGGCTGTCTCAACTATCTCCTGAATATTGATATGTTGAGTAGGAGCTTTAGAGACTTTCTCGACCCCGGCTGCAAGTCGGTTGAAGCTCTCCGTCTGAGCTTTCGTATACTGGGCCCACTTAATATGAATGTCTTTCAAGAGAAGACAATTCTTTCCTCCTTGGCGCCTGATAGCCCTGTTTACCGACTTAGAGGACACGGAACCTATAGGTTGTATCTGATAAGAACTGGTTCCAAGCCTCTGCTCAGATGACGCGAGTTGCTGCGCTCGACTCGGCTTCGAGGTAGCCTGGGCTTCACTAGATGTAGCAGGTGGTGGTGATTGGCCCTTTTCGCGGGGAGTAGAACCCTCAGCAGAACCTCCCAATTCTGCATCCTTGGGTGGTGCCTGATCCATCTCATCATCATCCTTGTCATCATCGTTGTCAGGATGAGATGGAGGCGAAGAGCTATCTCCAAGAACTGAGGTGCGCAGACTGAGAAGGTATAGCATCGCAGCCCTCAGGTCCTCGAAGTAGGCAAGGTCAGCTGGTTCCCCAAAACCAATGGCTAACTTCAAATCTTGCTCTTCGGCGAGTAGGGATAGAGCTGACTGAGATTTGATCATGTCCTCGAGAATGTCCCAACTTAGGAACCTCAGTAGCATCTGTATCCTAGCCCTTATGGCTATCCTCACTAGGTCTGAGTGCTCAGCGATTTATGGAATCTGATCATGGACTTCAGCTGTAGCACGGAGACGAGTGGAGTGGAAGGTGGTCCACTCAGAGGATGTCTCCTCAGTCGGTACCGGAATGTCCGACTGAGTTTCCTCAGAACTGATGACTTGGACTTTGTCCTTCAACGTGGCACCCTCAATGCCGGTGTCCGAGTCAAGAATTTGTTCTTCCTGAGGAGGCGGGGGAGAGGCTGGTTTGGCTTGTTCCACTGGGACCTCAGAAGGTCCAGTCTTTGTCAGCCTCTTCCTTTTCGGCGGGTCAGCGCGAGGGGGCAGGTCTGATACGACCCTCTTCGGCTCAGGCGGCCCTCGCCCGACTGACTTCTCACCAGCGGCTCTGGTCTTGAACTTGATGAGCTTGCTATCGAAGTACACGGAGTCGGCAAAAGGCCGAGCTCCTCGAGACTCTCTGCTCGATCATGATGGACATCTTCGTCCTATATAACAGTTTGCCCACACTAGCGAGCCTCCTTTCTCCAGTGGGTAGAACTGTGAACTTCTGAGCCTGAGCCCTCAGCTCGGCTAAGTAGTAGTCAGTCCAATTAACGCGGACTCTATCGTCAATAATCATCATCAGCTGGATTTTTAGCTTAGAAAGCTGATCATATGATCCGGCTGAGCTCGTTAAGATATGAGAAACGATATAAGCGAGCACCCAGTATCTCGGTAGCAACAAATTCTTCGGCAGAGCGGTCTTGAAGGCTATGTCCTTCCTACCGCAAAAATTCTGCACATAGGCATTGATCTCCTTCTCATTGTAACCAACCGGAGAAATACCTTCGTCTGTCAGATCAAAAGCCAGTTCGAGAGCATCTCGAATGTTGAACTCGTGAACACTGGCGTCCCATGAGAGGGAATCAATCTCTTTCATGTATGAAAAGCTGGAGACTTCAACTCTTGAGTCTAGAGTCCTCCAGTTGTAGAAGACCTATGTAACTTGCCTGGGAAGATAGGCTCTCGGTTGCCTTGTAACAAGAGCGTCTAGGCCCGATTCTTCCAGAGCGTTGAAGACTTCCTCTAGATACGGAATATCCACTTGGCGAAGCGCCATCGTGGGTTCGAACTGTATGCGCGAGAGGATGATTTCTTCGATGTTTGCGGGGGTCTGTATCATCGCCATGGAAATCTGCATCAAAACTCGTTAGCACTTGAAAATAGAGTAAGTCAGTAGAGTTTTAAGCACGATTAAATACATTACCGTAATATTTAGAGCTTGAAATATGCAGATGCAAAGCAGTTTATGATTTTGGGGAGAAACTGGATTCGCAGAAAAAGGAGCTCTAAGTTCGGAAATGGCGAAAAGTGAGGAAATGGTAGAAGATGAAAGATTTTGTAAGATATGCGTGATTAGCCGTTTAGATCGGACGGCTGGGTTTTAATCTATCATTTTTATCGACGGCTCAGATTAGATGTTATAAAAGGAATGATTACTTAGCCGCCTCTACCATAGACCCACCTAGGATGATGCGTAATAAAGGTAAGTGAGAAGACATGCATTAAATGCGTTGCAGGCAGCATTAAAGATGAGTTACTTTAAATAAGAACGGTTTCCTACTAACTCATTCTTAAAGATTAATGGCGGGAAATAAATGCTCATTAACTACTGAGTGCTAAGCGACTGATATAATAAATGCGAGCATGCTTCTGAAAAAGTTGAAGTAAAAAATACTACGCAAACCTCTTCAGCTGAACTTTTACGATCAGTTGGTTACCGTTAAGGTTAAGGAGGATGGTTGACGTGCTGATGACCACGTTCCCCCTTACTGTGTACAGTATGATTCTCTCGACTGAATCAACTGTCGATCATCGACTTCGTCATCTTGGTTCCTACACTTGATACCAATTGATGGCACTTGTCAGTAGTTGTCTTCTACTGATATGATTCAGTAGGATCCAGTAGACCTAGCTCAACTGATAGTTCTCTGAATCTGTTCTCAGCTAGTGGTTTGGTCAGTATGTCCGCCCTTTGCTTGTCACTATGGATTTTCTCCATTCGATATCCTTCTTCTCGACATGGTCTCGATGAAGTGGTGTCGAATATCCAGCGTGCTTGCATCTCGTATGGAGAAGCTGGATTACGAGTGATTGCAATAGCACTTGTGGAGTCACAGTAGATGGACACTTCATCCTGACTTATATCATAGTCTCTCAGTTGTTGTCGAAGCCAAAGGATCTGGGCACAGCAACTTCCGGCGGCGCCATAGACTCGGCCCGGTAGTGGACGTTGCTACTGAATGCTGTTTCTTTGAAAACCAAGATATCAGCTTGCTGCCTAGGAACTGACACGTTCCAGAAGTTGACTTTCGATCTATCCTGCATCCTGCATAATCAGCATCAGAATAACCTGTCAGTATAAGATTATCGTCAGCAGGATACCATAACCCAGCGTCAGGTGTTCCTCTTAGATAGCGCAGAATCTTCTTTGCTGAGTCTAGATGACTTCGCTTAAGATCCGCTTGAAATCTTGCACATACACCTACAACATAAGTTATGTCAGATCGGCTAGCTGTTAAATATAATAGAGAACTAATAATAGCTCTATAATCAGTAGAGTTAACAGAAGCTCCCTCTTTGTCTAGATCGATTTTGAAATTCGTATTCATGGGGATCTTGACTGGCTTGCTTGAGTCGCAGCCGAATCTTTTGAGAAGATCTCGAGTGTATTTGGCTTGATTGATGAAAATTCCTTCACGTGATTGCTTGACTTGAAATCCAAGGAAATAATTCATCTCTCCCATCACGGACATCTCGAATTTCTCTTTCATCATCTTCTCGAACTGCTGGCATATGGTCTCGTTTCTGCAGCCGAAAATGATGTCGTCCACGTAGATTTGCACCCAATAGGATGTCATCTCTCGACTTTATGTTGAACAGGGTGCGATCTCTTGTCCCCTTCGAAAACCTTTCGAAGTAGAAAGTCGATAGGGTATCGTACCAAGCCACGGGTGCTTGTTTTAACCCATACTGAGCTTTCCTAAGTCACGTACACCGATGTCCCTAACGAAAGCCGGGCGGTTGTTCCATGTAGACTTCTTCCTTCGGATGCGCCGTTCGAAAAGCCGACTTCACATCCATCGATATACTTTGAATCCTTGATGCGTTGCATAGGTTAGGAAAAGACGAATGGCTTCCAATCTTGCGACTGGAGCGAAAGTTTCATCAAAGTCGATTCCTTCTGCTTGACTGGTATCCCTTGGCAACTAGTCGAGCTTTGTTTCGACGATGACGTTGTTTTCATCACGCTTGTTTTTGAAGACCCACTTAGTACCGATCACATACTGATGTCTAGGTCTGTCCACAAGCTCCCAAACTTCATTTCTAACGAACTGGTTCAGCTCTTCTTGCATGGCAATGATCCAGTCAGCATCACTTAGTGCATCCTCTATCGACTGAGGTTCTTCTGTAGACAAGAAACAAGAATAGAGTGAGCTTTCTCCTTGACTTAATTTAGATCTTGTTCTTATCGTTGCTGATGGATCTCCAATGATGAGATCTGAAGAATGAGCGTCAAGCCATGAACGTCTGAGTCTCGCTTCTTCTTCTGATACTACTTCTGCACAGTCAGTAGGTGTGTTAGGCATTTCAGTAGTACTGTTCTGAGATTGCAGTAGTTCAGTAAGAAGGTTAGGATCTACTGAGTTTCCAGGTTCACGGGCATTTAGCTCAGGAACATTAATCATTCCCCCTGAGTTTATATTCTCAGTAGAGGTCTCAGTTACCACTGGGGCTTCCTCATCGACCGTTGTTACCTGTTGTTGATTATGTTCAGGAGAATCAACTAGGTCAGCTACATCGCTTGTTGGCTGAGTCTGAATTTCTTCATCGTCTGACTCATCATCCCAACAATGCTGGATCTTTTCAGTTTTATCAGTCAGTCTGAGATCCTGTAGCTTGTTGCTGACATCTTCAGTGTTTGTCTCTGTATTTTTCCTGTTCTCAGTAACAAACTCATCAAAAACAACATGAGGGCTTTCCTCCACACAAAGGGTTCGATAGTTAAAGACTCTGAAGGCTTTACTGACTCGAGAGTATCCTAAGAATACTCCTTGATCAGATTTGCTATCAAAGACCTTCAGCTGATCTTTCCCATTATTGTGAATAAAGCAAGGACAGCCAAAAATATGAAAATGAGAAATAGAAGGAATTCCCCCTTTCCATATTTCGTATGGTGTCTTCATGTGTTGCTGTGTAAGTAAAGAGCGATTCTGAGTATAGCAGGCGGTGTCAGTAGCATCAGCCCAGAACTTTGAGGGTAGTCCAGAGTCTGCTAGGAGCGTTCTTGCTGCTTCTTTGAGTGTTCTATTTTTGCATTCACCAAGTCTGTTCTGCTGAGGGGTGCGAGCAGCTGATGTCTCGTGCTGAATTCCCTCTTTATCGCAGTACTCCTTAACTACTGAGTTGAGAAATTCTGTTCCTTTGTCTGAGCGAATTCTTTGAATCTTGATGTCCTTTTCCACACTGAGTTTCTTCAGTAGATTGGGTAGCTCAGTTTGAACATCAGATTTGTTGGCGACGAAGATGACCCAAGTATATCTCGAGTAGTCGTCAATAACGATGAGGGCATACTTCTTGCCTCTTATAGTCACTGGGGAGACTGGCCCGAATAAGTCCATGTGCAGCAGCTGAAGGATTCCATCAGTGGAAGGTGAAGGAATAGGTAGATTGCTTTTCTTTGTCTGCTTTCCCTTCAGGCATGCTTCACAATTTCTATCTTTGATAAACGATTCGTTGGGCAGTCCTCTGACTTTGGAGTTCTTGGCGAGCTTGTTCATAGTCTTGAAGTTCAGGTGGCTGAGTCTCTTGTGCCATAGCCATCCTGACTTGTCACTTGATTTCGTCTGTGCGAGCAAGCAAGCCTTAGGTTCTGCGGTTTTCCAGTTTGCAACATATATATTCTTCCTCCGCGAGCCTGATAACACTGTTTTCCTTGTAGATTTATCAACAATATCACAGAAACCAGCATCAAAGATAACTCTGTTAAGATTATCACAGAATTGACTGACAAAAAGGAGATTATGTTGAAGTCCTTCAACATATGTTACTCTTGGAACTGAAGCAGTCCCAATGTTCAGCGTTCCATATCCCCTTGTGTAGCCTTTTGAGTTGTCACCGAACTCAATTCTGGGACCATCTTCTTGTATGTAGTTGGTCAGCAGGCTCTTCTGGTATGTCATATGTCTCGAGCAGCCGCTGTCCACTATCCAAGGGTCCTTACGCACCTGCAAAACAGAAACATTTTTAGGTACCCTTTGGTTCAGTTGGGTCCTTACATGTTAGTGGGTGATTTCGGAACCCAAATCTGTCTAGGAACCTTAGAAGTCTGAGACTTCTTCTTCTGAACCTTGTTAGTTTTCTTCTCCACAGGACTCGGAGATACTGACTTTCAGATGATTTTGGGTTCAGGAGCTTTCTTCTTCTGAGTCTTTGCGCTCCTCCTGACCCTGGGCTCATAGTAGTACGAGCCATACTGAGCCGGGTGCTCATACAGTGGCTCCTTGTACTGTTCTGCCCACATGACCTTCTTGGTTCCCCCTGAGTTTGATCGTGGTGTCCTGGGGCTGGAACCTTTGGTCAGTTGCTTTTTGCTGCTTGGCTGAGGTGCAACGATTTTCTGCTTATTCTTCGCCTGAGGTGTGGTGTCAGCAGTTTGCACCTTTCCTCTGACGAACCTATTAGCCAGCGCTTCTAAGCTTTTTGAGGTAGATGCTTCGTGAGTATAGCCAAGACCTTCTTTCAGGACTGTTGGTCGTTGCGCTCTAAGCATACTTTCTAGCTTCTCCTTAGCTCCTAGGTACTGTTCAGTCATCAGTCCTCGCCAGACCTCGTCACTCCTCCTGAGTGAGTCATAATCTTTTTGCACGTCTGTGAGCTTCTGACTGAGTTGGGCTATTTCAGTATCTTTCTCAGAATTGTCCTTAGTCAGAACTGAGATCTGAGTCTCTTGAAGCTGAGACTTAGTCATAAGAGATAAAATCTCTTCCTTGAGTCTCGCAACTAGATTCTCTGACTCAGTAGAGACCTGATAATCAGAAGAAAGTCTCTGATTCTCAGCCTTTACCTGTTCAAGTTCCTGAATCGTTCTGTTGAACTCTCTGCTCAGGTGAATCTGCTCCTCTAGCAGATCGTCGTATTCTTGTACCACATTGGTGATCGCTGTATTGCACCAAATAATCCTGCAAAAACGTGAGAATTATATCAGTATAGTTCACAGGGTATCGAACACAGGGAACGGAGGACTAGGCATATTATTTTTCTACTTATCTTGGTTTTGGTTAGCAACCACGCAAGTTTT